>FIZR01009549.1:0-44111 GCA_900060175.1 Ferrisia virgata | reverse complement strand
TTTTGAAAAAAAAAAAAAAATTTGGCATTGTCAGAAATGGTCTTAATCCCCCCCCCCCCCCCACTACACCCCCAAACCTCACCTCAACATCGATAGGTCATAACAGCCTAGTTTTATTCAAAAATACGACGAGAGTGGTGTTTTCAATAAAAATGAAAAATTTTTTGCTCCACGTATAGGGTGTTCCAAAAGGTACAAAACATATTTTTTTTTTGTTTAAAAAAATCAAATACTCACGATGTATTTTGATTACATAATCAAACAGTACACGCTGAGGTGGTTTTTTCGAATTTAATATTTTTTGAAACCGGTTCAATATTATTCAACCGGTTAGCAAAAATCACAAAAAGATCAATCCTACGAAAAAATGATTCAAACGAAAGTTGTAAAGTTATAGACATTGACTACTTTTCATCGTAGAAGTTTTTTTCTACATAGCACCGGTGAACAGTTATCCCACAAAAAAGTGTTAGGGGCATTGAACTTTCCCAAAATATACTACCCCAATGTTGCTGGACAGACAAAAAGTTTCTAAATAAAAAATAACGCATTTTCTTAAAGCTCTACAATTTACATTTAGAATTTTTTTCATAACTTGATTTTTTTTCAAATGTTGGAAACTAGTTGTAGGGTGCACGAAGCTGAAATTCCAAAAATATAAAATTGTGAAAAAACAAGAGGCATGAAAAAAATTTTAAAGGCATTTTTAAAACTTTAATAACAAGCCATTTTTTGTAGGAAATTTTTTTTTACCATCAATAGTGGAAGGATGATATACGTCGGTGAAGTCAAGCTACCCTGTACCTTCTGAGGGGTATAATTCCTCTCCGGTGCCAATTGCAGAAAAAGTTGCAAGATGAAAAATAGTCAGTATTTAAAGCTCTACAACTTTTGTTGGGAACTTTTTTTTACGTAGGATTGATTTTTCTGTGATTTTTGGTAACTGGTTGAAAACTATTGAACCGGTTTCAAAAATATAAAATTCAAAATAGTCGCTGTAATATCTACTGTTTGAAAACTGGATCAAAACACAACCCCTGAAATGAATTTTTTTTGAGGGGAAAAAACCTTTTGTACTTTTTAGGACACCCTGTATACAGATCGTCAATAATTCTCACCTTTATTGCAAGCAATCTCTGTAATACATCCAATATCTTTGAAAAAATCGTCACTCTCATCTCAAAAAGGTGAAAAACAAAAGGCACCACACAGGACCAAGTCCTATTTTCACCTTATAATGCAGATGACCAATCAATAATCGGTTTACCACTTTCGTTTTCGTCCACACTACATAGCGACCAGCTTAAAACAGAAAGTTCGAAAAAATTTGACTGGGAAAATTTACTGAACGAATACAAATAATTACACGGTGTCCTCCTATCTCTCGTAATAATCGAATGTACAACACGAGACTAGAGTATTCGATTCAAAAAAATCACCACTTTTGACGCAGGTTTGCAAGGACGAAGGGCGACACAACAGAGCTCGATAAGGGTTAGAGACCGTATGATTTTCGGATAACGTGAAATAATGACGACCTTCGTGACATTTTATTGCATGTATATCGTAAAGGCCGGCCGATTTTTTAGTCGGCTACCGTATATTATTAAATGCCTTGGCCGTACAACAAGCAAAAAGGTTAATGGCCAATTGAAAATTAACGGCACGATATTTTCATTTCAGGCACTCGCCTCAGTAGCTAACCTTCAAATCGCGTGCTAAAGGTTTACACAATACAATTGTAAAATGAAGAATAGTATACGAAATGTTATTGATTGACAATAATCTGAATCGTTATTTCACCTGGGCACAAGTTCGTAATTTTTTTGGTATTGATTTTCTAAAGAGAAATTAGGATTTTGCAGTTAAACAACTGACATTAGAAGTGGAAGACGAAGGTAAGAATATGTAGAAAATAATAGTCTGCTGTTTCGACTACATTCAATTCTAATGTTCAGATTAAATAGACAAAAGTAGAAATACTTAAGCAGTCATTTTTCTGCTGTAGCTGAAATGCTGGGAAAAATTTCCTTCAGAATTTTCCAGCTAATTTTGATGAATTCTTGGAACCAGTAAAGTTGCTCATTTTAAGCTTATACATGCAGAGCTGAGCAACATATTTGAAAATCTACCTCCTGAAAAAATTGGCAGGGACGTAATTGAATCTGACATGAAAGATAATTCCATAACAAATACAACGCAAAATTTCACATGTATCAAGAACGAATTTTTTTTTTTTTTAAACTAGCTGCATTCGTAAATGAAGGGAGGGGGGATCATTTCTTTACTGGAAGGTAATAAATAACCAAGATCTTTTGAATAGAGTAGCTGATTTTAACGACTTATTTCAATTCTGCATTATTTCATTCAAATAGGTACATAGAATAGGGGGTTTCCTTCTCCCTTTCCCTTTGCAAAGTAGAAATTTCCAGACACATGTTCCCTAAATTTTTTCTTTTGCTTCAAAAACACATTTAGATTAGTATTTGACCAAATTGAAGCACTTTAACTTGCGTCTATGCAGCCAAATCATCATTAAAGAGTACAAAAAATATGAGATTATAATCGTTGAATATAAAAATTGATGGTATTTGCCTAAATAATCTTACAGATGAATCTGAAAGAAAAACGTTTCTCGAACTTCGACTATTCTTTGCCAACATACTCACACAGACGAGGGAACGACTTGTAGTACACCAGACATCTGCATACGTTGCATTTTTTTTAACTGGAAAATAGCAAGTTTTTGCAAAGCATATAGTTACAAACATAAAAGTCAAAAAAAGGCAACGGCTATGAAAAATGAAAGTTCACAAGTTTGATCTGAATTGGGAAGAAATTGAGGAAACGAGTAAAATCTGCCATATGTAAAAAATTGCCCAACTCAAGACTTGAAGGAGTAACAATATAAAAAACTTTGGTCATCATCAAAAAAATTTTCAAATCTTCATAATTTTTTGGATCGCTGCTCCTTCAAATCTGGAATTAAGCAATTCTTTCACATGACAATTTTTACTCATTTCCTCTACTTCTACCTAACCCTGAACAGTTTTTTCAAAATTATATGTTTTTAATTTTTCATAACCGTTGATTTTTCATGCTGGCAACACTGTTGACACAAAAACTATCTGTTTTGCAGGCTGCAAAAAATATACAGTGTATGTAGGCGTCTAGGGTACTACACGATGGGCAACCATTCAAACACATTGGCATTGGACAAGTCTAACCATTCCCTCGTGAGAAGGAAACAAACCGTAGAAAAATTTGAGCCTCTATTTCAAAAGGGAAACGTATTACCCTGGGCACTTAATTTTTTTTAATCACCATTTTTCGCACCACCTTCTTCTTCAGTGATTAATAGTGTAGGGGAGGGGGGGGGTTGTAATTTTAAACGACGCATTTTCCGCTGTTTTCCACGTATTGAAGTTGGATACAATTTGAGAAATATTTTTTCCTTGATCCACCTTCGCAGTTATTCAAGCAGTTCAAAAAATGGCACAAAGCTTTGTTGATCGTTGATCTCTTTTAACTCCGATAACTTTGATCGTACGAGAAAAATTATTCTCATGTTTTTTGTACAATTTTTTCTACCCTACAAGATGATACTTTCATCTGGTCCTCAATCTCAAAAATTAAAAGAATTATGGCTTTTGGAATTTATGAAAAATACACGTGATTTCAATGCTACGTAGATACGAATTGGCGCACTTCGATTCTGTTGAAATTACAACCTAAAATTGTTTTTGGAATAAAATCAGAAAGTTTGGGGAGTTTTCGAAATTATCACTTTAATAAATTAAGAGACAAATCAACTTAAAAAATAAGGTAAAAAAAACAAAGTAATGATTATTGTACAATTATGGAATAACAAAAAGATGCAGTAGTGATAGGGGTACAGGTAGATATTGGAACGAATATCTGAAACCCCGAAAAGGTACATGCAAGACAACTACATTTGCATTTACACGTCAAATTTCAACCTCTTAACTCAATTTGGAGAGGAGCTTTGCGTGATACAAATTCAAAAAAATACAAAAACCTGACTATTAACCCGGCTGGGTGTGAGCAGGTACAATGGAGCTGAAACGTTGAAACTCCCAAAAAGCACATCCAGGACGTCTACTAAAACCATATGCTAAATTTCACCCTCCTAGCCCAATTTGGAGGACAGATATGCTGGGGATAGCATTTTTCCAAGGTCAAAAATGAGAAAATCTCCATATCTTCCTTACAAATTGACCTGAGAAGTTGATTATTGGCAATATAATCAAAATGAAGACAAAAATTTTACGAAAAATGACTTTACCAAAATAAAATTTAAGTTACAGACGTCCAGCCAACAAAATACCACCAATGATGGGCAGTACAACCGGAATTATGATTACAATCGTCCTGTATAACCAAAATAACCAACAAAATGACAATAAAAATAGAGAAATAATAACCAAAATCGAAATATCACCCAAACCACTGCCTAAAAAAAAATCCAAATTCGATTCAGAGATCAAGGTCATCAGGGCTGTATTAATGACGTATGTTTAAGGGAAGATATTTTAAGGACAAGGTAACGATAGGAAACGATGTAAATTATACCCTGGCGTACGACTGTTTGATTAGAAACAATAGAAAACTCAGGGCTGTAAAAATTTGACTATCGATGCGATGAGCTGCCTGTAGATAGCGTCGAAAGCAACAAGAACTACTACGTGAATGCTCAATAGACCTCCCTAGAAACCATCTCGATTCTATAGGCATAGAGAACACGTTCGTGTTGGCCTTATCCACTTGGGTGTATCACAGGATGGCAATGTGGTCAATTTTCAGGCGATTCGGGACTAATGCAAACAACTTTGAATTGTCTATCGATTGGTTAAAAAAACAAAACAATTTTTACAATTTAGGCTCCTCAGCAATCCCCTTTACCTTTAAATCTGGGCATGATTGAATTTTGATCCGAGGTCATATCCGTCACCAATCTAACTACACTGCCCAAATTTGATCGATTTTGGTCGGTATCGAGTTGAGCAAATGATTTTTAGTTTCGGTGGGGAAAATAAAAAAGATTAAATATGTGACATGGCCAAAAAATGGTTTCAACGGTCTTCTACGATCTTAAACCAGATTTCATTGATACTCTCCTCTCCATTCGCCGTTGGCCGATGGTCTGAAATAGCCTGGTTTTCATTGACAATATGACATAGAAAATGGGGCTAACAAAAATATAGACGACTCGAAAGACGAGAAAAAGATTTGAGTTTTACGAAAGAGATCAATTCACTAAAGATTTCAACAAAAGGCAATCTCAATCGCAATCGCCATCGCTAGCAGGGACGCTACACAAGAAAATCGTCGTGAAAAAAACCTACGTACGTAAACGTACTCGATATTACACAAATCGTAACCGTATCTAAAGGTCCCTGGCATCTATGATCCCCGCATCCATCCGCCAGTCGTCGTTCGCAACAACGTAAACAACGTTTTGCCGCCCAAAACGTCATTGACGTCATTGGACTCTGCGCCTCGCAAAGCAAACGGCATCAGCAGGGACGCCGAGGTGGGATAGAAGGGACGCGGGTAAAACACGCGCAAAACGCGAAAATTCTCTTCAGGGACGATGGCTAGATACGTTCGTTTGTACGTACGTACAAATACAGTACACACTTAATGGTGAGTATATTTTCAGCACCGCGTAGTCGCGGCCGTGTACATTGAACGGCACAACGAGGCAGAGACGCGGGCACAGGTGCGGCGCGGCCAACGTAAATGGTGCTAAAAAAAAAAAAAAACAACAATGTACCAAAAGGTCCCTCAACGTGGCTTGGGAACGGTTCGCGGTGCTAGTTCAAGGACGGTGAATATCGTAGTGTTGGTCTTATTACAGCCCACCACCTCTCCCCCGCATTGTACTCTTCACGACGACGACGACGACGACGACGACGACGACGACGTCTACCAGAACGACGTCGACCACCATCTACCACCTCCATTATTACCATCATCATCATCATCGCCGTTGCTGCGACGACATGCGCAACTCTTGCTCTGGCTCCTGCTCCTCCTTCACTTTCATCCGTCTCTCTCAACAGTTCTCTCCTGCGAACGTGTATGGTGGCGGCGACCGTTCGTCTTCTCGCCATTATCCATTACCGCTACCGTCCGTACGTCTGCCCGTGTCCGTCCCTGCTACCGACCCACCGGCCGACCGACCGACCGTTGCGTTATACACGAAAACGACGCCTTCACCACCATCGGTCTTCGCTTCGTAGTCGTAGTCGTCGTCGTCGTCGTCGTTATAGCTGCAGAAGCTACCCTTTACCTCTGGCCCGACGCTATATAAAGCACTATGACAAGGTCACAGCGCTCAATAAACCCTTTAATATACGTACTTATATAGTACGTACATACGGTGCACGTTGGAATGAATTTAAAAAAAAAAAAAAAAAAAAATGCTTCGTTGAAATGCTAAGTATACTTATAGCGATCGTACGTAGGTATATTATACGAGGTACGTAGGCTAGAATTTATAAATAAATACTTCGTACGAATTCGGTAGCACTTTACAAAACGTATGTGTACACGTAGCATACTTCCCTCTTTGCTCGTTATTTACAAACACAAACTATTGTACGGGACTTTGCGTGCGTTTGACCAATATTTTATCAAATCTTAGTCGCAGATTACATTGTCAACCCCTTCTCTCTTACCCATCTCGTAAGTATTTAAAAATTTTAATTATCCCTTTCGAGCGATTTTTCTTGGCTGAAATTCGATGGCCATGGTCCCAGGCGCTAGATACTATACAAGTATTAGAATAAGAACCACACCATCTTGGAAAATCTAAAACTCTTCATAGGAGTGAAATATTTTCCAAAAACATGTCACTTTTTTCTCTGACACGCTATATTTGATTTAACTAAAATAAAATCATTGAATTATGAGCTACCTAGACCAAGAAGAAGATACATGACTACGCCATTGCATTTAAATTACACCAAAAGGGAATCTAATGACCTAAATGCCAGTAGAATAGGCTGAATTCAGAGTGAGCTTCTCGACTACCGATCATTTATTTGATTACAATCAAGGCTGCCACGTCTACGGATTTATCTTTAAATGTAGTGTATTATGATATTACGGTTTTTAAAGATTTTTACCAAAAAAAAATTACAAATTACAGGAAATTTTGTACAACGTTACTTTAAACATGGAAAAACCTGTTTGTTGGATCTGATAAACAGCTGAAGACATTAATGATTCAAATCATTACCGTGACATGCGTTGGTGTTTTGTGTTCGTGCTTCAGCTTCATCGAGTCTAAGTCGAAAGTTGATAAAATTAATAGATAATGCGAAAATACAAACCGAAAAATATAAATTTTCAAAATTTATCTGGAGGATTTTGGATTCCTGAAAAACATGTTGTAGTAATTTTATTTTTCTACATTTTACTTCCACTTAGTAATTTTAAAAATGGCAAATGAAAGCGAATCGAGTGATGATAATGTCACCGACAAAAAGTAAGTGTGCTAGTAGTATTACGATAAACTTAGAAATGTCAATTGATGAATTCATCTCAGTATAGTCCTACAACAGATAAGCCTTACTTCTACAACATATGTAGACCATGTCTTTTGTAGTACAATTTGACAGCGCAATTGTTAAATAGTAAGTAACGGTAAATTACCAAGTAATTACACGTAAATTACCCAGTAATTACACGTAAATTACCCAGTAATTACACGTAAATTATCCAGTAATCGCGCTTAAATTACCCTGTAATTACAAGTAAATTACCAAAAATTACAGGTAAATCGCCAAGAATTACAGGTTAATTACCGAGTAATTACAGGCAAATTACCATGTAATTTCGGGTAAATTGTTGAGTAATTACGGGTAAATCGTCAAGAATTACTGGTAAATTACCGAGTAATTACAGGCGAATTACCATGTAATTACGGGTAAGTTGTCGAGTAATTACAGGTAAATTATCGAGTCATTACAAGTAAACTGCCAAGTAATTTACTTTTCTTACCAGTTTTTTCCACGGTTTTACTGCGTTTTTTCATTACATTTTAGGTTTTTTTAAAAATCATATTGGCAGCCCTGTTCACAATAAATCAGTTCATGGTACAAGTGTAAAAATAAGATATTTTTTTCAAATTCAGAAGAGGGTGAGGGGGTATACGAGAAAAAAATGGTGAAAAAATGACAAATGGACCTGGTAAAAATTTAAGACCGGAGACTCTACCCTTGACCTCTTCACTATAGCATTACAATTTTAAAATTTTCATCGAATTCGAAATTTTTGTCAATTTTTCTGGTAATAATATATTGTGTTGGACAAAGTAAAATCGAAACAAATTTCGTATTTTTTTCCTGTTTTTCAGGGAGTACAAAATCATGTTTTAGAAGAAAAAAAATAGTTTACTTTGTGTTTTTTGGAGGTAAAAAAAGGAAAAACAAAGATTTTATTTTTCATACCATCAGAAATGATGGGATTTTGTATTTTCACTTTATCACTATGAAAAAATTGAAAAATGAACAATTTTTTCAATTTTTTACCCTGATTTTTTAGCTTACGAAAAGCAGAAAAAACTGCTAATTTTTTTTTCAGCTTCACTTGGTCGGCTATGATACATTGGAAAACTACAAGAGCCTGCACTGGGCGTTTTAATTTAATTTTTTTTCGGAAGTTGGAGTAGCGGGGAAGGGGTGTGAAAAAAAGTTGCGAAATGAGGTCAAATGAGCGTGGTAAAAATTTGGGGTCTCTAATTTGACCCTTACCTTCCAACTTTTATTTTAAAATTTCAAAATTTACAAGAAAAATCAAAGAAATTTCACCCATTTTTCGACGTTGTTGGTACTAACGTGTCATAGGAGACGACATGAGACCAAAAAAAAACTTTTCACCGTTTTCTTTTGGTTTTTCAATAGTTCCAAAACCATGTTTAAAAACGAAAAAATTGTGTATTTCGAATTTTTTTGAGGTGAAAAAGCAAAAAAAAAGTACTTTCATTTATTGCGTCATTAGAAATGATGAGATTTCGTATTTTCATTTCATTACCTTGAAAAAATTAAAAATTAATTATTTTTTACATTTTTAAACAGGATTTTGGATTTTCTGAAAAGAAAAAAAAACTGAAAAATTTTTTTTTGGTCTTTTACGGTCTAGTATGACACGTTAGTATCAAAAAAATGAAAAAAAAAAGTACTTTTTTTCATTTTCCATATAAATTTTGAAATTTTAAACCAAAAAATAGGGTGGATAAGGGTCAAGTTAGAGACCTCAAATTTTTACCACGTTCATTTGACGCTATTTCATAATTTTCTTTAGTACCTCAACTTCAACTTTCAAAAAAAAAACTAAAATCGAATCGTCCTAGTCATCATACTGCATATAACTCCTGAAAGAAAGCATAACTCAACTTCCTTTCAAAGTCACAACTACTCATTGATTTGTCACTGAACGAACAGGAATTATATCCTCATCAAAATATTAATTTTGTAGTGAAGTTTGAATCTTGAAAATTTCTCATTATAACAGTTTTTCGCGTTTCGTGTGAATTTGTGAATTTCAGAGTTGCATTCTTTTCAATTACCACGTTTCAAATTAATCCCTAACTAAACAGGAAAGAATTGAGAATCAATAAAATCGTTACTTCAACGGTTTTGTAATCAGTAATCACACGCACATAAAAACAACACTGGTCTTGTGGGAGCATTAACAAATAATCACCACATATTTTTCAGTCTAAAAACGACTGTATAATAATTCAATATGAATTTTTTAGCATCTCGAATTATGGAAATTTGTCGACCTTATAATTATTGACTGAAATTAGTCCCTAACTGTGTTCGTATCAAAAATTCATATTCGAACATTAAGTCAAAGTTTCCAGATAATTTGAAAATAATTACCACTTTATGCGATAAATAATAATTCATTTTACGAAAGAATAAACTAATAATAATAAATATTCTTTAAATTCGCATTATTTAAAAAAATTCAAATTCGATGATTTTATAAGACCACGACTGAAGATTCGAATCGAACTTTTCTGAAAACGATAACGAAATTTCAAAGGAACCTAAAAGGAAATACCTAAAGACATACAAAGAAAGGCAATAAAGGCTAAATGGCGGAGAGGAGGGGGGCTCAGATGAATTTGAAGCATCGCGTCACTTCATACAGTTGAAAATACTGTAATTGTAAATGTATTGCAATTTGAAATCTTCAACCGATCAATTACTCGAAAATTGAGCAATGTCGTAAATACCACGATAAAAAAAAATTGTATCGGCCATTTCAACAAATCGTTTTCGAAAACTGTACACCATTCGCGAAGACATGATATTATAAACGGCTAGTAAAAAAAACTACGAACCAGACAACCAATCAAAATTGTTCGCGATGAATTTCGAAAAAATATTTTCTCATCGTAAAAGAGAAGAAGAAGAAGAAAAAAAAAGAGCAATACTAAAGTACCTACTCATCGATACGGAAAGTAAAACATAGAGAAAAAAATTTGACCTAAATTCGTTGGCGATAAAGCTTACTGCTTTTATCCGTTACCCCGACCACACTTCACCTTATCATTCTCCTCACTCCTGATCCCTGCTAACGATAACGACAACAGCTTGTGAAATGCTGCCAGTAAAAACGTCGTTGATAAAGGTCGGTTCGATTGAAGGGGTTAAGGAGGGTTACGAAGGCCACACGAAGAAGAACCGCGAGGAGGGCGGCGGGCAAAGGAGGAAGATACATGACCATACTACACAGTACTAAGTGGCAGAAGTATTGTACATATATACAATGCCACCATGGCTATGGTAAGGTATGGTATGGTATGGTATGGTATGGTGTAGAGTTTGACCTATTTTTAGCAAAAAGGGATGAATGTAGGTCGGCATTCGCGTTTTTCCAACTTGATGAGGAGGAAAGCGTGGTGAGGTGGGGTGAGGCGAGGCGAGGCGACGCGGACGCGACAATACGGTGGCGGAAGACGGTACACACCGAGGGCGGAAGCGTCGACAAAAGCGCAGGAGATACGCCTAAATACGTACAGCGATCATAAAGTACCAATGTCGCTATTGGTGCGCACCTTATAAATATTTTCATCCCTCTGCATAAACCTCGTCTACATTGGCGTATTATCCTTCACCCTGCCACTCTGCCGCCGTCGTCGATTTTATCCTTTTCGCGTATTTCGTAACACACAACGAAACCAAGAGAGAAAGAAAGAGGAAGAGAGATGTTTCGACTATGTACGAGGAAAAAGATACACGACACGAAGCGAGAGGAAAGCTGCGCGCGACTACTGTTCCGTTAAAGGTCACTGAGCCCCTCGATACACACATACATATATATATACTTAAACTAAAGGGAAGTGACCTAGTTACACGCAACAAAAAACCACTAACGAAAGGCTTAAAATTTTCGTCCTGGGAAATTTACCCACATATAAATGTACATCGTACAAAATGAAATTCGTTATAACTACTACATTTTCGGCCTGGTTTTTTCGCATTTGTTCTATTTGTCATTTGCATTTGCATTACAAAAAAAAAAAAAAAAATTGGGATAAAATTTATCTCGACATCTTGAGCAATGGTTGGGATTAGCATTCAATAAATGCTTTGCATTCTCCATCTTCTGAACTCTGAATTATTACCCAACCTCTCGAAATCACTTCAATATTGGAAAAATTCCAAATATTTATTGCATAATTTTCAAAATCTACGACTCGATACCAATTTCATTTACGAGAGATGATTGGTTGAAAAATATATACGTGATTTCCAAAATTCGTAAAAATCGATCTACCCTAAGAGACACCCTGTTGAAGATGGCGGAGGTGAGGGGAGGGGAAGGAATGATTGAAAATCCCTTATAATAAAACGTATAGCCAATACGACCTTAACAACAGAGGGGAGTCCTTAAAGCACTCCATAAGATAATATTCATATTTTAATTCCCCCCTTCCCCACCCTTCCCCTTCTCAACCACCTACAGAGTGCCTACTCAGGGGGATTGTTTTTTTCAGGTGGGACTTACAAGCCGCCAAATGACCTCAAACTAATGTATGAAAAAATTTAGCCTTCAAAGTTCAAATTTACCCTTCCTAGCAAAAGTTTAAAGCTAAAAAAAAATTCCAATAATTTTCAAAAATTGTGAAAGAAATTTCAAAAAATTTAATTTCAAATGGATTTAATACAATTATTTTTACCAAAAATAATTGGCAAATGATAATTTTTCATCTTTACTCTGTTTTTGGGGAGGCCAGAAAAACGTTATTTTCCACCCTTTTTGGAATATTTCAAAATAATTCGAGAAAAATTTGATTTGAAAAAAATTTCCATTGAAATAGATCTAGTACCACGCCCTAAATACACTGAAGCCATCAGAAACATTTGTTCACTTCTACTGATTTTTTTTCCGAAGAATAAAAAATCAAGGGAAACAAGGTATTCCTCATAAAATGAAGGTACTTTAAAAACCACTGGAAAAAGTAAAGGATGAAAAAAATTGCAAAAAATGATCTAGATAAGTCAAAATAACTGTAGGATCGTTTGAATTGAAAATTTATCAAAATCCAATTTTTCTCGAATTATTTTAAAATATGTCGAAAAGTGTTGAAAATCAGCACCATTTTTTTGGCCTCCCCCGAAAAACGAGTAAAGGTGAGAAATTATTTTTGAAATTTTTTTAAAAACAATTTTTGGTATTTTTTTAGTTTTGAGCTTTCGCTGGGACGGATAAATTTGAACTTTAAGGGGTAAGATTTTTACTACGTTGGTTTAAGGTCATTTGGTAATAACTATCAAAAACCATAAGCGGTCAATCTTCAAAAAATTTTCAAAAATCGACCAACTCTAGAGCTGTTAAGTGATTACTTTAAATTGAATTTCATGACTTTAAAAAAAAATTTGTTCATGACCTATTTTTTCTTACATTTCTGCTTGTTCTTATTCTCCTCCCCCCCCCCAATTCACCTTTTAGGTGTGTTTTTACTTTTAAAAATTGGGCATTATTTATAACATTTTCGATGAAACAGCGTTGACCTGAAAAAATTGTAAACCGCAAATTTTTTACATTTATTTGCATTTTAATTACATTTTTCTCCATGGCCTCTCCAAACCCTAAGTACACGGAAATAGTGCCTCTCATTCTTCGTTCTTCAAGGTGTTAGATAAATTTTGGGAGAAAAAAGCACAACGTCTTCTGTACCCCTCTAAATTTTTCAACTACTATCGAAAAAATGAAAATACAGAAAAACCACATCTCCACCTTGGTACTTTAAAGTGGTTGGATTTTTTCTCCTTAATTTCAGTGTTTATATTGGGGGAGGTGAAAAAATGCTAGAATATTTTTGAAAAGTCAGAAGGCGAAATTCTCGTAAAATATCATGAATGAAGGGATCAAGAAAAATGGGCTCGAGTCCATATTTAAGCTATACTTGGAAGTTATATATTGCTTTTTTTTCATATGATGGAATCAATTTTCGTGTACGAAGCAAATTCTCGAGGTTCAACCCTTTATATGCCTTGGCCTTGGAGTAAGAAATGCTGCGAAGGAGCGAAAGAAAGAAAATTTCAGGAAATATAAATATTAATAAAGCTAAAAACGAAGATTCACTGTAAAGAATTACATTTACAATTTACAATGAAAATTTTAGACAACTTTCAGGATCTGGTAGAAACCCTGTAGTTATATTTTTCTCACTTTCTGACTACTTTAAGGGCACCTTCTTCAAACCACAAGTTCAAGAAATCGTGCTTTTTAGTCTTCTTTCTTCAGGTTGCCTAAAATAATTTAGGAGGAAGAAAATTTTTCATCACTATCTTGAAAATGAAAATATACAAAAACATCACCCACTTCGTACATCAAAAACAGGCTGAAATTTTTTTTTCGATTTTAATACATATGTTGGGGAAGAGGAGAGATGCTGCTATATTTTTAAAAAGTTAAGAGGGCGGAATTGTTGCAAATTATTACGAATGAAGAATTCAAAAATGAGCTCAAGCCTACCTTCAAGCTGCACTCTCAAAACAAAGATTCACTAAACAATTACCTACTTACAATTTGCATTGAGATTTTTGACAATATTCATGACTTGCTCTTTTTCACCATAACGTGCCCACGTTAAATTCAAATCATTTTAATTCAAAATAATCTTCATCAACAATCGTCCACAACAAATCGATTCAAAAGTATTTAAGAAATAAAATAAAAATCGTACCAAATCTACGAAAAAACTGCTGGTAATATTGAATTGGATACGAATACATATCGAAGAACTGGTTTCAAATGGTATTTTAATAATAAAGACGCAAACACAAGGTGTCTTCTCAAACAGTAGTCAGCTTAAAATTACTCCAAATGATGCGAAAAATGTCACCAAAAAATTAATCGCGAATTAAACAGAAATGAAATCAACTTTGTAAACTATACGAAATTTACCAAGCAAATGCTCGTTCGTACTACGAACAAAATAAACACAAAGTAACCTGTACTTTACGATAGTCGAGTTAATAATGACTGCAAATGAATCGAGAGAGAGAGAAAATATAATCGGACAAAATGTGTTATCGTAACTAAGTACTCATGATTCTGAGTAAAACTGCGATAATACTCGTCGTACAATACAAGAATGAATCGGAAACTCGTATACGATTGGTCGCTACAAATAATACAGGTATAAATACACATTACGCACGTACGAGATGAAAATTTGCTAGAAAAATCGAGCGAGCCAGCACCACCTAACGTTGTATTATCATATCGCCTCGATCAAACAATAAAAAGTCAGATAAGACGTATTGCAACGAGAAAATTGATAAAATGAGTAAGTAGGAAGACTTATAGGTACCTAGATCTGTACCTGTGCAAAAGCTTAAAATAGCATACATACGTATGTACATTTATACGTAATGCAGTTCATGTTTAAACCTACTAACAAAGTATTATGGGCAATTGTGCATATTGCATAATTGTAAGTCGGTAAAGGCATAACACAGCAAGACTTGAAATTTTTATGCAATATCACAAGATTAAATAGAAAGTACATTGTCGGCCATTTTTAAAAAATTCTCGAAACTGTGCAGCACCGATTTTTTCAATAATGGCCCAGGAATTATAATTTTTCTTCGAGTCTTATGAAATCGTTTCTTACAGAACTCGAAACGTACAATTGACTCAAATGTTAAAATTACAGGTATTTACGAAAACGAAAAGAAAAATGCAGATGTTCCCATTACATGAAATGCATAAACTGAAAATTTCCAATTTTAAAATACCTAAAAATTCTCTCGCATGAACTAAATACGTACTGCACATAATTAAAGGCCTGTCAGATATTTGGCAAAATCAGCTAAGCAGAACGAAATAATTTTCACCTTCACACGTATGCCTTTATTTTTTTAATGAACAGGTTTTTTCATTTTAGGATTAATATCTTGATTTTAGATATTCATAAACATCAAAAAATTGCATTTTAATAAATGAACCATTCCTGAACAGTAATCCAGTCAAATAAACCGGTACAAAGTGAACCAGTACTTGCGAAAATTTTTCCAAAAATTGAAGTAAAAAGATGTAATTTCAAAAGTAAGTACATAAAAGGAGTCTCAATAATCGAAAGAAGGTAGTTATCAGTCAAATACCAAAACGAATAACAAAAAAGATAAAATGTTTATAGAAAGTTGAACAGGGTGTCCAGAAAATTTTGAGAGAAAAAAAGAACAATTTTTTTACGCCTTCGGAGCCATTTCCGAAAATTATTTCACTACCATCTTAAAATTAAAAATTCCGATCAAGCAAGAATCCCCTAAAGTCTTTTCCAATCGAGAAGCGACTAAATAGGCTCAGTTTTGCAATTCGAATTCCCATTTTAAAATGCATTTTTTTCGCTTAATTCTATTGAAATCCTACGATCAGAATGAGCTGATAATGAAAATTACCAATCACCGAAATGATAACAGGAATGGGCATCATTTCAGAGATGTTAAGACAGAAAAAAAAACTAGGGCATTACAATTTTAGATTTTTTGCAACTTGGAGGGGAGGGAGGGAGGGGTAGTGAAAAAAAGTTGCGGAATGATGTCAAATAAACGTGGTAAAAATTTGGCATCTTCAACTTGACCCCTACCCCGTTCCTGTTTGGATTAAAATTTCAAAATTTACATAGAAAAATCAAAAAATTTATTTATTTTGTATATTTTTGGTATAAACGTGTCATAGCAGACTACATGACACCAAAAAAAAACTTACAATTTTTTTTTTTAGCTTTTAAAGGGTTCTAAAATTATGTTTCAAACAAGAGAAAATTTAATATTTTGAATTTTTTGGGGTAAAAAAGCAAAAAAAATCTTTATTTATTATAACTTCAGAAATGATGAGATTTCGTATTTATGTCTAATTACCTCGAAAATAATCAAAATAAATAATTTTTTTTTCACGTTTAAATAGGATTTTAAAACCCCTAAAAAGCGAAAAAAATTGCGAAAACTTTTTTTTTCGGTCTTATGTGGTCTGCTACGAGACGTTATTATCAAAAAATCAAAAAAATCGTTTTAAGTTTGCACGTAAAATCGAAAATTTCGACCCAAAAGAAGGTGGAGTAAGGGTTCAATTAGAGACCCCAAATTTATACCACGTTCATTTGACTTCATTTCGCAAATTTTTCTCGCTACCATCCCCCTTCCTAACTTTTGAAGAAAAAAACTAAAATTAAAACGCCCCCCCTTCCCCTCTTCAAAAAAAAACCTTCACACACCAAACTGGTTCAATTTTTGTTTTTATTAAATTTTAGAGCATATCTAATAGAGAAGGGAGCATGTCAGAATATTTTTGAAAATGTTTCATTTTTCGAATATCACCTTTGAAGGGTCCAAACATTAGCATTTAGGTCCAATTTTGAGCTCAATAGATACAAGGGCGAAAATTTCTTCGCTTCGAGTTGATTGGAAACCAATTGAACGTCAATTTTTTCATTTTTTTTCACAACTTTTGAACAATTTTCAGTCCAATTTCACATTTTAACCGCTTTTATTACTTGTTCAGACACCCTGTTGAATAATAATTTCAGTTAATTCCAAAACATTTTCTAATCTTACGTACTTTGTCCAAAACCTTCAGTAACAATCACTGACAACTGCGCAGTCAAAAATTGAAAACCCCTAATTATTATTTTTAACAAGTTTGAAAATTCTGTCAATTTCCTTCACCCTTCATCCCTTTTCGCTCAATCGTCGTCTTCTTTTCACTTAAAAAAAATTCATGTTAATGAATTCAATTGAAGGTTAATCAGTAATCAGGGTTGACTTCTTAAAGCTAATAAAACCGTACTACTTAAAATTTTTTACCATAAAAACTTTCAAAATTTGTCTCTGTAGTCAAAATCATTGATTTTACCTCACGAAAAAAATTAAGCCTGGAATACGGACCCTACGACTCATATCTAAATCGCCCCCGCCCCCTCCAACCCCAGCTCCAAAACTTTATCCTATTAAAATTAAATCATCTTACGTCAGTTTGTTTTTGTTTTTTTTTGTTTCTGTTTGTTTGCTTGTTAATTTTTTTCATACAGTCGATTTAAATTTGATTTTATACACAAATATCTCTCTATACCTGAAATAATAATCATATTCCTGCCTCTATTCGCCTTATGGCATCGAAGATTTGGTATAAATTTTCGTATAATCATATGACTGTACAGTTCAAACCGAATAAATTCAAATCAGAACAATTATTTCGGCCAAATAATAACAATCAACGAGGAGAAAAACCATTAATACATTTTAACACGATGTAATTTCATTTTAAATCTCAATTTTTATCAATTTTAGGACAAAATTGTCACTTTTTAGCATTCTCAAATGAGAGTGAGAAATAAAATTTCGACATTTTTTTTCAATTTTTCACACAAATGCGTCATAATCTGAGCCACGAAAACAGCTAAAAGAATCCAGAAATTGAAAATCAATGACACACTCGTACTACTATACGTTTTATTACCAATGGATAAATTTTCTTCATTCGTAAAATTGATCAATTATCGTTCACAAAATGGTCGAAATAAAAATTGAAACATCGACTATTCTGAAACCATATCTAGTCCTCAAATTTATACACGGAAACGGTATCGCGTTATACGAAATAAAAAACCCATTATTATTTAGTCAAGTGGCACAATATCACGAACTCATTAGCGTTACACATACGACAACCGACGAGTTCATTCGACACGAATAAGTTTATCCTTTTTTTCGCTGAAAATATCAAAGGATGGCTGACTCTGCCAGCATATTCATCTTATGTCTTTCGAGGAGTAAAATCATCATCAGACACCTCTCTGTTTGCACAATCGGTGAAGATAACCACGCGGTAAACAAATTCCATAAATTCCACGTATCGATTACCAAACACTGTACAGAGTACTCTTAGTAAACAATAATAACTCACCTCTGGGCCAATTATGGCTAACAGCCGCACTTTGAATTATGGCTGCCACCGACATCATGGGCTTTTCTTTTTTATACATTTTTTCGGCTGTTTTGATAATTTTACCTATTTCGGTAACGAGTTCGATAGCCCTCTTCTGGACTCGGTACCGATGTACACACGGTGAACTTTTTCGTTTTCAATTAAGGCGAAAAATTACGCGGCCAAATGGTTGGAAATTCCATAACAATATGTAAATAATGTCATCGATATACAAAAAACCAAAAAAAAAAAAAAAAAAGGGTTAAAAAACCGTCGTAAAAATTATGGCAGGAGGTTATAACGTTCGGTAATAACAAATACCGATAAACCAGTTTTTTTTTTTTTTTTTTTTTTTTACGATCATCGCGCGGCTCTGCATTTTTCTGATGATGTCAACTATGCTGGAAAACTTATACAACGTTATGACGTATTCGTCTTGAAAAACACTAAATTTTTCACGATCTTGCACAAAACTCGTCGAGTACGTTACTGTATAGAATTGGCATCGTACGCAGCATATACCATACCTGTAGCAATTATCGACTACCCCTGCGGCCAGTACCTCTGCCCTCTACACGCACGTGTATATGCAAGCCGTGCCAATTGCCAAATTGCCAAATTGCCAATATGCGTACGCCTATAGGTTCTTGGTTTCGTAGCGTGGAAAGGTAATTTTTCAATACGACGCGATCATCGTTACCCATATTATGCACTTACCTACAAGATAAAAAAACCAAGAATAAATACGCGAGCTTGTAAATAGGTAATAGGTAAATCGATAGATTACATTTAAGCGGAAAAAAAAAAAAAAAAAAACGAGCGACGCGACGCGTATTTTTTTGTAATATACACTAGCAATCGTGTATGTAGATGTACATGCGATATACCTCTACCTGGTCTGTAGTGTACATGTACAGATACAGCTACGTAAAAAAATTTAACTAACAACGTTACGTTTTTCCATTTCAGCAGCATCAACTCGGCATTTGATGAATTAAGAGGTCACGTTCCAACATTTCCATACGAAAAACGTCTGAGTAAAATAGACACGCTTAGATTGGCCATCGCGTACATAGCTTTACTCAGAGAGGTTTTAACCGCCGATTGCGATCCGTTGACCTATGTAGAGAAATGTCTCAGAGGCGAAAGACTGGCCGAAAGGGCGGAATGGAATACCAGCGGTAAATGAATTGAGGGTTTTTTTTTTCACCCGCAGTCGTGTACCGTACGTTTGCGTGCGAACTTGAAAATTTACGCGCTTCATTCGATCTCTTTTTATTTTGTACAGATTTAACAGCGCGGCTATCGTGGATCAATTGGGAAAATTTAGGAGTCAATCCGAATAGACGCAGCATGATAACAACCTTAGCATTAGCGGACAGCGGCAACAATTAAATACTACCGCGCTTTTTACACTTTAATTTACGTTACCTTTCGTACGCAGTACGTAATGACTTCTTTATCGAGTACTCGCGTAGCATTCATTCGTACGTCGTGTTATTGAAAATTTTTGCAAAAATGTAAGCCGAAGCATGTACCTAGGGATTCAGCTGAACCGCCGCAAGTTTTGTAACAGACAAAAAGAAAAGATTTCGTTGGCCCGTATAAAATGATAACTTTCAGCATAGATAGCGGCCCGACAGTCGCTCGTGCGATTTTTTCATCAACGCCAACGTTCGTATTTTTGGTTCACCAACTGAATCTGTTCGACTTGGAAATGTCGCTGTATTCGAAAATAAAATTCGCTTTTCGATAGGTAGTGCAAAATATACGTATACCTAGCCTACACCTATACATTAAGCACGTAATAAGTATCTTTATTTTGCGTACATACTCGCTATATAGATTAAGTAAGTTAGTAGATGATAATTCGTTGAATAAAAACGTCGAAATGTGAACGCCGAGGGATTAATGTTACGTGTATTTGCGTGCGAAGTTGAAGAACGTCAAGAAGTACGCCTACACATTGAGTATTATGTTGGTGGACGCGAAGGCGAAAAAAGCGAGTCGCGTCTGTTCGAAAAATAAGGGCAACTGTACAGTTTTGATACTCGAATAAAGTTGATTTGAAAAAACCTTTCTAAATCCGTACTACAATTAGATAATTAGCTACATAAATCAATAGGTATAATTTATCAAAATTACATAAAAATGAAAAACGGACGATTTTTTGCGTCATTCGTTCCAGTTATTTACGTAACAATACGCGACATGCCGAACGCTGTCTCAGATACACTACCCAATACAGCGGTATAACGTATAGGAAATCGTAATTGATCGCCGGTAACGTAATTTTTATCATAATTATACGCATACGTTTCCGTATAATGTATATCAGCAGCGGTTCACGTTGACTAAAATGCGCGGTAAATCGTGTTTGGCGGGAAAACTCGTTTGAGTTCCGAGTTTAAGTACCGATAATTTTGCAGCATCGCACGAACATCTGACTACGTCTTCAAAATTCAAATCGCTGAACGATGACATGAAAAACGCCATAGCGCCGAGAAACGCGTCTCCCGCACCCTACCAAACACAAAACAAGCAAGCAGTAAGTAGAAGAGATACATCGTACGTATACATTATGTATGTAATATGTAGGTACAGGTAGGTCTAGGTACTAGGTTAATTTAAGTACTTGGTACTCTATCATACCGTTGTGTCGACCGCTTTCACCGCATCAACAGGCACGTGTATTGGATCGGTATTTTCGCCTTCTGAAAAAACCGCTCCCCGACTCCCAAGAGTAATCACTGACCGTTCACAGCCTTTGGATTTCAATTTGACGGCCGCTCTTTTAGCGTCGGTAATCGACTCGACCCGCTCATTAGTTATAATCTCAGCCTATAATGTACACAAGTCGACGAATATGAATCAAAATAACACCAAATGAAATGCGCTTCCGGCCGCGTCTTTACGCCCAATAAAATACGTAACTCACTTCGGTTTCATTCACGCAAAACACATCCGATAAATGGAAAATTTTCGAATCTAGTTCTGACACCGCAGGAGCGGCATTTACTATTGTGGTACCTTGAAGGAGCGGGACGTTTAATCCTTTAATCGCAGTTTTACCGAGTATCTATCTTTACACGTTTACGTACAAGAGTAGGTTTTACACAGTTCTAGAGCTTTGACTGATGTTTCCAAAGGAGTTTCGAATTGAAACATCACTACTTTAGATTTTTCGATAAGACTTCTCGCTGCCATAACATCGTCGAAATTTAAATCATCGTTGGCGCCGGCAATTATTACAATATTATTATCGCCTAAAACAAACGAAAAAGATAGGCGATGAGGTGGAAAAACAGACGACGATGCTCATTTCTTTTTGAAACGAACATGTTTCAAGAGCTCACCGTTCTCATCGACGCAAATTTGAGCTACGCCGCTCATGCCATCAATAACCTGTACGCAAGTAACATCAATTCCGAGATCTTTCAAATTCTTTAAGTAATCAGCGCCAAAAGTATCACTACCCAACTGTAAGTACGCGGAATAGGTATAAGTTTGAAGTTTATACTTGTACAACTGTTTTGAAGAAAACCGATGTCACATGCAAATTTCACTTCATACCTAACATGAATTTTGAGACTTGTCGATGAAAACACTTACGTAACATCAGACTGACTGCGGTACCAGTGTGTTTTTGATCGGGAAAAAAAATCAACTCATTGGCTGCAGAGCCGCTGGAAAACAAGATACGCCCCAATTCGCATAGTCAACATCAAAAAATGATATTCCAGTTTTTTTTGCAATCCAACTCGACCAAAAATAATATTTCAACGTAATCGTTTTACAAAATTTAGCAGCCTATCCATATTATTCAGTTTCTAATTCGACAAAACAGTGTACGTTTTCTTTAATTAATAAAAACGTGTTTAGACTAAGAAATTTCTTCGGTGTTGTACTAGGTATTATTTTGGCGTAAACAATTCGCAAATTAAAACGATTTTTTTTTCTCCGTGTAGTACAGTAGAGCACCGAATGTAACGGGTACGTAGGCTACCTGCTAGCTGTGTACTAAAATTATTTAAAAATAAAAACAGCGCTGTAATCTTGAAATCTGACAAGATCAGACTGGGTAACTTAGAGCATAGTAGGTATCTGTGTAGTACTTTGGCTACTAATCCGGTACGTGCTCCAAGTTTCGCGGCAGCAACACACTGATTTGCTCCTTTACCACCAAAACTGATGTTGAATTTGTGGCCATGAATTGTTTCTCCAATTTTGGGTATTCTTCGTGTATAACTGAATGAAAACGAACAATTAACGTTTGATAAATTAACGAATTATCGCATTATTATCATTTTTATCCGAGTATACTAACGCAATCAAATCGGTCATGCAAGATCCGATCACCAATACATCAATTTCTTTTTCGGACATGATGCAGATCCCTAATAACGAGAATACACTACGCAGTTATGGTAAAATCGTGGGTATATTTCTAAAATACATGCGGAATGTAAGAACTGAAATTCTGGATTCAGCAGAATTTAGTATCAAATACTTTCGCACCACTACCATAAAACGAGATAGATAAAACTGATAAAGATTATTGCGAAGAATACCAAGTTTCGAGGTGTGACTGCCGAAGACTGTCGAAGTATCGATGGAACGCGTACCGGACTACTGACTGCGGGCACGCCGGTACGGTCTACGGAGTAATTTAATTCATACTGGATAGGATTCATTCGTCCTCATCCATCATCTTGCATCTTTATCGTTCGTGCGATGATAAGAAATAATGCGATGTGATAAGCGTAACGCGTTAGTGTTATATGAGGATGTATGTAAACTGCGAGGACTGAAGAGAACTGAATTTTTACTCTCATGTGGCTCCCATTCGTATCGATATCAAAACGAATGAGAAAGGGACAGTTTTTATTAATTTGTACTTGCGCTCGAAAATTCATCTCATGTTTGGCAGGATTAAATTATGGAACGTACCGGGTTTGTTTTCAACGTTGAACTTGTGCATAGCTGGTCACTGTTGTCAACAAGTACTACCTAGATTCGCTTGGGTTGCTGCAAATAGATCAAGGCACATCATGGAACAGAATTCTGATGTTCATCTCACAATACAGAATGACACAGATCAGTTTCAGTTAACATTTATGTTTCATGTTCCCAGTAATGGAATTAACCAGCAGTTACATTTCACTCGAAATTTATCCGAACCTGTGAGTTTATTTTTGAATCGACTGTCGATGAAAGTGAATAATGCAGTCACTAAAAAACAAAAAAAAAAAAAAAAGTCAAAAACTGCAGAAGAAGCGGCGTCCGAAACTCCGGTCGAATCGATTTCCTTGAATTTAATCCGAAATGGCGTTGCCGTTTCCCAAGATATTCTGTGTAAGGACGTTTTTACTCATGACGATAACTCGCAAGTAATTCTACAGATAGGTAAACAAAATTATAATATTTTGATAAACTATCCGTGGATACAAATTCTAACTCTACCAAAGAATATCATGGCCGGATATCCTGTTTATCCGAATAAGTTCGTATCATTTTATACCAATGAAGCCGAGTCACAGTTCCTTTGGTATAGAGTAACGCAAAACGACGAAACGTTGGTTTCATCAGAAATCGTTTACGTTCCCGAGGTGAACGATATCGGATGTAAATTGAAGCTGAGATGTACACCTAGACGAAACGGTATGAGTGGAGTTTCAACAGAAGTTTTTTCTGCAACCGTGGTCGAAGCGGGTCCAGGATTCTGTCCGTTTGAAACTAGACACGCGTTTACCCAAACTTCTCTGAAAGGAGACGTGTAAGTGATATCTATTTAGAATGAATGCGTCAAAAATTGATGTCGTGCGCTCCATAAAGATAGTAAAGTTGGCCTTTCTTGATAGTTTCAGAGTGGTCTCTTACAATATCTTGGCTGATATTTACGCGTCCTCGGATACTGGGAAAAATGAACTTTTTAATTACGTTCCGCCATACGCGCTTTCTATTGATTATAGAAAGCAGCTGATCATGAAAGAATTAATCGGTACTCGATGATTTTTTAAATCATAATTAGATATGTTCTTGAACATTTCAGAGTTTTAACATCGTTGCTTTATAGGTTACAATGCAGATATTATCTCTCTACAGGAAGTCGATTGCCGCATTTTTGATGTAGATTTAGCTCGTTGTTTAAAAGCTAAAGGTTATGAAGGAAACTTTGCAAAAAAAGGCGGTCAAGTTAGTGAAGGAGTGGCTACGTTTTACAAAAAATCTCGTTTTAAGTAGGTATTTGATGTTACCTGTTTCTATATTCAAATTTTAGTATTTCTGTATCGAGTACCCTTTTTAAGCGTTCATATCTCATTTCAGATTAATTTCTTGCGAACAATTAACTCTCGGAGAAGATTCTCATAAACTGAGCTATTTAGCGAATATTTGGGATGCGGTTAGAGAAGACGAGACATTGTTCTCAGAATTAAAACAACGTACTACGGCTGCTTTGGTAAGATAATGTTTCAGCTTAATTGCGATACTAAAATTGACGATTGTTTTGCATCATGTAGATTCTTCTGCTTGATTATTTGGATAAACCAAACCATAAACTAATTGTAGCGAATACGCATTTGTACTTTCATCCGAAAGCTGATCATATTAGACTTCTTCAAGCAGCGATATGTCTCGGTTATGTGAATAATTTATTGAACCGCCTGAAATCTGAGGTATGTGGCAAAGAAATATTTTATCAAATTTAACGGAACTTGGTTAAATAATACATGTATAAGAGGAATAAATTTTGTTTTAATTATTGCTGTTTTTTTAGGATCCCGGCACTGAAGTATCTGTTGTTTTTACTGGCGATTTTAATAGTACGCCGGAGTGTGGTGTTTACAAACTATTTACTACTAACTTTATTCCAGAAAATTATCACGAATGGAAATATATTAGTAATTATCATTTTTTTTTTTTATATTTGATTGGTTTAAACGTAGCGATCTCCTCTTATCATTCCAGAATTTTGGAATGCAGAAAAAACTTTTATTACTTTAAAAGCTTGCAACATGATTGATTAAAGCCTTAAAGGTCCGGAGCGGCGTTTTGAGAAGCGAATATTTCTCAATTATAACTTTTTCAGATTACTTCGCACTAATTCGAATGGGTTGAAAATTTGAATGTTTCATCTTTTCATACTCAAATATCCATTAAAATTATTTTTTGCTTCGCGTTAATTTTACTATCGTATTTGTCCCAGAATAGTGTGTTTCTTTCAACTTGACACATGGACCCCCCCACCCGGTGCGTCTCAGTCAATAATATGTTTTATTTCGATATTTTCAAACATCCCATTGGCTAATTAGCGTTCGTTTACTTTCCCCTAGGTGCCAAGTTGAATGAAAAAAATTATATATCTTTTATGCGCTAAAATTTGATAGTGTATTTGTTTTTTAGGCACTGAAACCGAAAAGGCTGTGAATTTATCTTTGCATAATCCAATACCATTTGGAAGTGCTTGTGGCACGCCAGAATTTACAAATTATACACCATTATTCGCAGATTGCCTGGATTACATTTTTTATCAAAAGGATATGCTGAAAGTGGAACAGGTAAAAACGAATAACGCAATAAAACTTGCAAGTTGTGAGAATCAGAATGCACTTACAAGTTTTATATTTCACATGCGTGCGTTGAAAAACAACTAATTTTCTTCATTTTAAATATCAATGTTCTATTTATTTCAGGTAATTCCATTTCCTATGAAAGAAGATTTAACAAAAAACATAGCCATCCCAAGTGTAGTTTTTCCTTCTGATCATATAGCTTTAGTAGCTGATTTAATTTGGAAATAATGTACTTTGCGTCTTTCTGCTTCCAATAATTGTTCTCGTTTATACGGACTACACAGTTTGTAAATTGTCAAAAATAAACTGTGGTAATTATTTTGTTTTTGTTAATACTACAATCATTTTACTTTTTGATGGTGGAGAAAGGGAAGCGATACGATTTTTTAATTTATAAATGCGTCAATCGTGAAATTAGGCTGAAAAACTTCTAGTGATCAAGTCTTTGTTCATTCTCTCATGAAATTCTCATAGTGGGTAACTGCTGTAGCTTTGCTGGGGGGGGGGGGGTTTAGTACTAGTCAGTCTACTTGTATTGAAGAACAAAACCTCATTCGAACTTATTATTATTAGTATGAATGCTTGAGGTAGGAAGTTGATGAATATTTGATTCAGCTCAATCGGACTCAAAGCTAAAGATTTTTTGAAGAGTAGGATGAACTTAACGGGACACTTGGAAAACCCAGTGTGTTGTGAGGCTGAGACAGGTCGGTGTTATTTGGACGTGTTTTTTAGCCGTTCAAACTGAAATTTTCTGAAATTTAACGATCAAAATAGTAAAAATAATCGTTAAAGTCAAATGTCAAAATTTTCATCTTTGATTCGTTCGGACACCCTCATACTTTCTCAACATTATTACGTTAGTAAATTATAATAAAGTTGGATTTGTGGTCGCACAGTGTGACCTCACGCTTAGCTCGGGCGAATCAGTTATACATCCCGCATAAACAACATATAACGCGGAGTGAAAAAAAGCTCATAGGCCGTAACTTAACAGTAACAAGTTGTTACAGTTACGTTTATGTTCACCTTCCAACACGCTAGTACTACAAGTTTTTTACTTTTTTTTTTTTTAACTAAACAGCTAGCGCTCCAAACGGACATTATGGTTAAAGAAATTCAGCTTCGACCCTCCATCTTGTTTATTTCTTTTGTTATTTGATGAATGATGAATGCCATTTTAGCGGCATAAAGCGGCATTTTAGTTATTGTGATACAATTTGTTAACGTGAGTTCTGAAATGTTGAATATATTTTCTACATTTTTATCAAGTATTTAACGTTTGTGCTGTATATTGAAAATATCTAATCGATATTGAATTTGTTGAATGGAGGTAAGTATTGAACGAGTTATTGTGTTGTTCAGCTGACGCAAAATAACATATTATTCCGTCTTGTATCAGGTGTAGTTAATCGTTCAGTTGATTGCATTGAGATATTTTTTGGGGAAGAAATACGGAAGCGTCGTGTTACCGAAGCCGAAATGAGTGATCCGGAGAATTCGTCTCGCAGTGGTTCTGCATCGCGTAGCGAAAATGGCGATCGAGAAACGCATTCCCGAAGTTATAGCGATTCTCCTCGGGACTCGGTAAGTCATAGCCGCTCACGATCTCCTAAAGGATCTTACCGTAATGATAAATATAGATCAGGATCTAGATCCAGGTCTAGGTCTCGTTCTCGTCGATCGTATCGTCGATCGAGATACTCTAGGTCGAGATCACGATCGTATTCTCGTCGGCGAAGCCGTTCTCGTAGTCCAGCGTATGGCCGAAAAAGACGAATTAGCAATGGAGAACATCCGAAGCCTAATAGGTGTCTCGGAGTCTTCGGTTTGAGTATTTACACTACCGAACGACAAATACGCGAAATTTTTGCCAAATATGGTAATTTGGAAAGCGTTCAAGTGATCTTTGATGCCAAAACTGGCCGATCTCGCGGATTTTGTTTTGTTTATTATGAAAACGAAGACGATGCTAAAATTGCTAAAGAACAATGCAGTGGTATGGAAATTGATGGGCGCCGGATTCGCGTTGATTTCTCCATAACGCAACGCGCTCATACGCCAACACCAGGAATATACATGGGCAACCCCACGTATACTCGCGATGACCGTAAATGGCGGAGAAGGAATTATTACGACGACGATTACGGATATCGTGGTCACCGGCGATCACCATCACCTTATCGCAGTCGCTATCGGTCACGATACTACGATCGATCAAGATCTAGGTCTTATTCACCTCGTCGTTACTGATTGCGACATTCTGTCATTCATATTCTTTCGTTTCATGTTTGCCCTTGTCAAGTTCTATTGTAATGTTAGAGATAGTTTATGTTTCTAAGCGTAGAAATTACAGATGTGCTCGATATTGTGAATTCCGAAAAAAAAAAACTTCGAAGCGAACTTCATTTAGTATACAGCTTATCAAGTGTCATTTATGACGATGTGGATAATGTACCCATAGAAGTTCCTGCGGGATTTGTTTTCTACTTATATTTTTATCCACACGAATATCCTACTTTATTTTCCAACCGTCGGTGGTTCGCTTACGAAACATAATCTTTTCTTTTTGGTCTTTTATCCTTGACGTAAATATTATTTAAATAATTAACTTGCCATATAAATTGACTAAAATCGGATTTTGTCATTTTTTCTCTCGTCTCGGACGTGTGTAAATCGAAGTCGATCAAGTAATTTTCAGGAATTAATCTGCGACATATGTCATTCTTATATTTTGACCGCGATATTGGGTGTGGGGGGTAAAGAGTCAATGAGTGTAATGCACATATGTTGTTAGTAACTATTTGAGCAATCGAAATTATCATGCTGCACATGACGTGGTAAATTCGAATGTATGTAGTTTTTATCAGTTTGTATAGTATACAGTTAGCGTATATTATAAATATATTACGGTTATATGACTTTCAATTGGAAGTTGAAACAAGAAACAGAAGTATTTTAAAGAAAGATATTCATGTAGATACGAGATTTAAATTTAAAATTTAAGCACTCTTGTCGAAAGGATGATAATTATTAATATATACGTATCTACTATATCATACTTTTTTCATTTTATTTTACATTTGTAAGCTCTTTGAAAACTATTAAATTTTGTTAATTAAAATTTTCATTGTATATTGTTTAGGCGCAAGAATTTATTTATCAGGCAGGTGAAATTTCAACCGAAATTTCCCCAGATTTGTTGTTTAAACATCCTTTGGAACATACTTGGTCTTTTTGGTATTATGAAAATAATAAAGGAAAATCTTGGGAAGAAAATCAAAAAGAAGTGACTAGCTTTAGCACAGTTGAAGACTTTTGGTGGTATGACGCCGTATTTTTTGTTTTATTTGTTTTCTTTTTTTTATTGATCCATCCGTTTACTTATTTGTTTAAATAGTACTTACCTGTCTATCAATGTATCGATTTTTATCTGCAAACTTGCGTTGATCGCTCTGCCCTTTATGAAAAAAAAAAATTATTATTTTTGATATTTCAATTTGGCGCTGTCATTGGATAAAGTTCTTATATTTTGATTCCTATTTATGATTTTTTGTTTCATTATTTTTGAAGAAAGAACAACGGTGTAACACTAGCAATGATTTAAAATTTCATAGTAATCTATTAAATTGAAATTGAAAAAAAATAAGTCCATTGGTGTTTTGATTAAATACGCGGCATTAAAGTTTAATTTTGCGCGAGTTTCTGTTTCATGGAATGCATATTAATGCTTTTTTTTCTCATTTCAAGCTAACGAAGCCACAGAAATAACAGTGAACGAAGTTACCAAAGCAATTTAGAAGCTTCCGTGTCACATCAAAGTTAAGACCGGTTTTCATCGAAAACTTTTTATGCAAATACTTAAGAAAATTCATGTACTTGAAGAATCCAAACGAGGATGCAAGTAATCAATTCAAAAGTCTTTTACAATAGATTACATCTGAATTTCTGATGGACAATATCGAAATTTTATTTATTTTGCCAATTTCAATTGATCGTTAGTTACTTCGTTAGTTGACTAGAAAGAGCAGCTCGTAACGAGTTTGTTTAACGATTGCCAAAATTTAATAGAGTATTTTCAGAGTAACGTGTCACTGGAACGTATGTTCGGTTCTAAATTCAAAATTTCTAATACCCACTGAAAAGGGAACTATAATTGCTGGAAAAATGTTCCGATATTATTCGGTACTTGTGCGATGATACGCTTACGTATGTCGTTTCTGACGTTTCAATTGTTAGTGTTACACCAAGAATGAATTTAAATTTACCAACTAAAGTTGCGTCTTTCAGTTCTAACAACGTCTTACATCGAATTTTCCTAATCGTATGAAATACGTTACAATTTCGACCAAATGAATAAGATTTTCTCTCGATTACATTTGCATTTTTCTTCCTTTAATATACTGAACTGGTCATATTTTGTTAGCCTTTATGATCATATTAAACTCGCCACCGAAGTGATCCCCGGTTCTGATTATTCCATTTTCAAGAAAGGTATTCGGCCGATGTGGGAGGACAAAATGAATGAGAAAGGAGGTCGATGGATTATCAAATTAGATAAACCACGTTCGGGTGATTTGAATGAAATGTGGTTAGACGTTGTAAGTATCAAAACTCAATCCATTTTGTCATATGCAGCTTTTATTTTCTACGCGCGTACAATAATAGCGAATGGATTCCATGTAACTCGACGTACTTTACGTTATATGTGTTTAATTCCCATAAAATTGTTCAATATCCGTGGCAATTGAAAATTTTTGAAAGAAATAGGCGTTTCCTCCACATAATTGATTATATTGTCAGTTTATGAGTAAAATATCTGTCTGTTATTTGAAAATTAAAAAAGAAACGAACGTGAAATTGTCTTGTAGATAATGCTAATGATAGGAGAACGATTTCATGAAAACGAAGATGAAATTTGCGGCGCAATATTAAACGTTCGTGCTAAATGCGACAAAATTTCTGTATGGACTTCAAACATCAATAAGAAAAAAAATGTTATGCAAATCGGGTAAGTGAAAGAATTAATTATACCGGAAATTCGTTCGCTTGTGTGTGAATATGTTACGTTGGATTAGCTGTCTAACTAGCGCGTTTTTATTTTGTACCTGTAGGAGAAAGTTGAAGGAATGTTTGAATTATATGAAAGATTTAAAATTACATTACGAATCTCACGAATCTGTCGAAAAGAAGACTACGAAGAATCGTTACCTATGTACGTTATAAACAAAGATGAAAGTTATTCAAGTTACAAGAACTTTCGTTGTTTTTTTAAAAACATTTATTACTGTTATGTTTAGTTGAAGACTGGTCTCATTTTTTTATTTTTTTATTTTTTGTTACTTTTCAATTCAAAGTTGTCGCTGTTGTTTCAGCTCCAAAGTTTTTCATTTTATTAACCACCAAAGAGGTGCAACTATTGGTAATTAGCATTACTTTTTTTTTTCATACGTAGGGAGTTACGATTATTGAAGTTTTTTATTTTTGTTTCTGTTTTTTTTTTTTTTTTTTTTTTTTTAAATACAAGCTTAGTGTTTGATGAAACGCGATTTCATTTTACTAGTTTTTCTAGTTTTTTTTTTTACTACGTGCAACTGCAAAATGAGTAGTATTCATTCAGTCGTAAATTTGAAATGGTCACCGCTTTCGAAGAATGCGCGGGCTTGACTGATTTTCAAAGCAGATTTAAAATAGTTAAGAAGACATAATTTCTGTTTCCAACAAGTTTTATTCGAGAAGTTTCTTTTGCGACTTACGAACACAAAAGTTTGGAATAATGCTTAGGTACAATTGTACAAAACCTCGATAAACTTATACAATATAACTCTCGCTTTCTCTCGTTTTTTTAGTTTTACTAGTAATGAAAATTAGCTTCCATTTGTACTTGCGAGCGGATAAACAGCAAGACAGCAGGTATAGTAGCTGGTAGACTTAAAAGTATGTTTTCTGTCGCGATCTCGTGCACCGAGGTTTCATTCCAATACGCGCGCAAATACATAAAGCGAATTAAAAACTAAGCCAGACGAAGAATTGCAATACGAACGTACTTCATTCGTGGTGTTTCTTTCGCAGCACAGATCACAAAATTGTAATACTAAAGGGAGACAAATTTTGAACTAGCCCGCTGAATCCGCGACAATATTTATTAAAGAATGCGCTATATGCTCGTTTATTTCAGCTGAATTGGGAGCATCGAATAATATCCACTCTTCATTGCTGTTGGTCATCACTTCGCGGCAAACAGGACATGTATTGTTATTAACATTCCTAAAAGCAAATAACACGCTATTCATTATTTTTATGTTTCATAATCATTGGTAAAGCCTCTGAATAGTGTATACTTAAGTATACATATCAAGATGACGGTAAATTACCACATATTAATGCAACGCTGACAATAACTATGAGCGCACGGCAAAGTAACTTCTTGTTTGCGTTCTAAACAAATACAACATTCAATACACGGTTCGTGCGAGCTTTCGTTATTAACAACGGACGTGACTCTTTGGATTAACGAATTCGCGTGTTCGTTTGTAATATCAATCTGTTGGGCAGTCACAACTTCGTTTTTGATAGTTTTGAAAATCTGTAAGGGCAATTGAGAAGTTGCAACACACTATTAAAAATTTCCAACCGTAGATTCGTTCTTACTTTTAAAAACTCTGCCAAATTTAATAATCTGCAACATTGCGTTTCTTTACTTCTAGGATCATATTTCACGCAAGCAATTCGTATCGTAGCTTTCCACAAAATAGACGAATCCGAGCCCATTTTTACGGCAAATACTAACTGTTTTCCGTCAGAATCCATACATCGAAGAGATCTGAGAGAATTCCAAAGAAATATACACTCCTTTCAAAAACAGCCAACGTACGTGAAGTACAAAAGATGTAATATAAATACATACAAAGCGTTGAGTTCTTTCAAATTTTCATTGAACTGGTCGTAATTAAGAGACGATATTTCAGAAAGGCTTTTAGCCTGACGAATTACTGTGTCCTGGAGCAAATCTACGGCATTGGGAAACGAACCAAAACTCTCCATTTGACCCATTTGGAAATCTGCAGAGAAAATCGCAGTATATATTTTATAAAACGCTCTTTATTTAGGATAAAAATTTGACGAATCCGTGTAATATTAATACAATAGGCAACATGATTGAGCTGAATTAATCGAAAATCAGTAAGTATTTCGCGACAATTCAGACCCGAGATGCGTTGCAACAGGATGAGGTGATCATTGATGAAGTACATCGAGAACAACTTACTATTCTTTTTACGATATTAATTTCCGCATAAATGAGTAAAATGGAAAACTACGAAGTCGAAAAAAATCAACAATGATTTTACTGTAGGCCAGATATCTTGATTGCTTTGCACTTATATTTCTGCACTTATTACAGTGCTTCAAAAAATTAAGTAGCAAATCAGTATTCAGTAAGTTTAGTTAAAAATTAATTAACAAAGAACACAATCAACTTGAATCAAAATTCCGAAACATTCGTGGTTTTCGACCAAATTTAAAAAACATTTTTTAGAATGACATTTCGGTCAGAGTTTCCAATCAAAAAAATAAGTTTCATTTAAAAATTTGAATGATTGAAACTAAGTTGAAACGTAGTAGAAACAGAGAGGCAAGTGTAATTTCAAACATATGATAAATTGATAATCCGTTCATAGATGGGAATCGGACTAGTATTTACGACTCCTAAAATATTATTGATAAAGAAGACGCTTGGCCAGTGGACAGGGGTGTCACAAACCGGTTCATAACGGTTTCAGTTTCGGTTTTTCGCGCTCATGTCGAACGGGCAAAATCGTTCACGATGAAAGCTTTCAATTCTCAAGCAGAGCAGATAATCGGTAATTAAATTACCATTTACTAATTAGTGAATTATTCGGTTTGTCTATCCGGTTTGCTTGACAATCGGAAGCGTCCGTTTGACATGGCCGATTTGATCTTTCATTTTTCGTTCTTCGTGTGAATCTTTTTTTTTTTCTTTCACCTGATTGGCTGGTGATAAAAACGACCAATCTTGAGAATATTTTGTATCCGAATATCCGGTTTTCATTCGATTAACCGGTTAGTTTTTGGTTAACTCTATTTTATTGTATATTAAGTCGCGAATGAAAAATGTTGGTCAATGGGTCAATAATGCATGATTATTATCATCATGTGTGTATGTATATATGTCGTATGAAGGTACGCATAAATGGTGTGATTGAAATAATGCCAAATTTTGTGCTTCCCGAGTAGTCTTTTACTTTGCATGTAGAAGTGGTTTATGGATCAGCGTGGGGTATTTGAAATATCTTGTGAACGAGTGTAACTAAGTGGAAAAATATTTTGGCTTGGTAAATTCGGAATTTCAATAATTTCTTCTCTAGCTACGTATTTTGGCTTAGTGGAGTATTCGCAGGTAAAGTAACACCGATATCTGATTCTACGAATGAAATGAAATTCGTTTATTTAGTAAAGATTTTGTATGTCGGTGTAGGTAGATTGATGCCCTAGTGAATGTAATTTTTGTAGCATTCAATTGAACTTTTCTTCGTGTTTTTGACGTATTAGCATAGCGATGAATCGTCGTGGCAAGAAATCAAAATTTAATCAAGACATCGTTCCGAAAGAAACAAAAACAACCAAATTATCGAAACAAAAACATATTAAGCGCAGCAATTTGATTAGTTCGTTGTTTATGCGTGAGTTGAATGTAAGATTGTTACGAAAATTTTTGTACAAGTCTTGATTTTTTTTCTAATTTTAGATGCCAGTTCTTTTCCTCATAAAATTACCGTCTCAGCGTTATGGGAGAATCATCAGCGTATAAACGATATCGTAATACAATTATTATCTCTGGAATCAGGTAATAGTTTTTGTGTTCTGGGCAAGTGCATCCTATCATGCCACAACGTATGCTCTAAATTGTTAATCGGTGTCAATTTTAGCAATACTCTGTTCTTGTTTACTATAGAATTGGAAGTACCTCTACCGAACCGAACATCAGAATCTATTCGTCTGCTAGAAAGTTGGGCGAAAGAGAATGGAGTCGAAATGAACAATGTTGAAATAGCACAATTTGACGGTTACGATTTTGGGTTGCAGGCGACCAGCAATATTGTGGAAGGCGAAGTCGTCGTATCCGTACCTAAGAAACTCATGATAAGTGTGGACAGTATTAGAGGATCGCCATTGGGTAATTAATAGTTTTTCACTGAACTCTGAAAAGCTTGAATATACGCCCCGCACTAATGGCATAAAACTGTTCAAAGGAACGAAGGGTTCACTTTATTTTGAATTTCATTAGTAAGGTGAATAATTCTTTGAGTAATAAGTTTTATTTAAATTACGTAGTTTTTCTTTAATGATTAAAAAAAATACGCGTACATTAAATTGAACTCGCATCGAATCATTCGGGTATCGATTGATGCAGGACGAATATTTGTGCGTTTTAGAGTTCTATGTGGTTTCTAGATTTTGAGTACTGCTTGCACACATATGAATGATGACTGTGCAGTAGATTAGAATATCGTCGAATGTTTCACTCGTTTAAATCTGCTTACAAAAATACGGTGAGTTTGGTTAATTTCTTTCAACGCGCCTTTTGCTCGAAGAATGCGATAGAATGATGCGGTAAATAATGTGCAATTTGTCCGATGAAAACATTTTTTTTTTTTTTTTCTCAGAAACATTATATAAAGAAGATGTTGTATTGCAACAGTTACCCAATGTTGCCTTGGCTATTTTCATTTTGGTGGAAAAGTTCAAGTACTCCGAACCGTCATTTTGGTCGCCATATTTTCACGCCTTGCCTAGTGCGTATACAACGTGCGTTTATTTCTCCCTGAACGATTTGAATGAATTGAAGGGTTCTCCTGCTCTTGGTAATCCACTTGAAATGACGAGTAGCTTATTTTTTCGAATTAATATTGTAGCGGCCTGTCGTATTTTTTTCAGAGTATTCTTTGAAAATGTTCAAAAATATAACCAGACAATACGCATATTTTTGGAGCATATTCCAGGTTTGTGAAGACGATATTCTATTACGATAATTTCATAGTATTTTCAAGATCAAGGCCGATCATTGATCATAATTTATACTTACTTATTTTCTCATTTTCGAGTGGCTAATGTGGGGTAGTCGTTACGTAGGTTTTGAAATACTTACGATTATTGTTTTTGTTACTGTCTATTATCTGTTTACTCTTGACGTTGCATGTTTGCAGAAAAATTCAGACAAAGCGAGCAATATTTTAAGAGATGTTTTCACTTTCGAGCAATACAGGTAAGTTTCAATGTTTTTTTTATACAAGGTAGAGTGGTACTCTAAAACGAGAATCACCATCCAAAACATTATTTTATGGCGGTTTCAAAACGTTTTGCAAATTTGCGATGCGTGCGTGTTTAACACATTCTTCAGTTTTGCTAGGTTATTCTGAGAGGCGAAGAAATCTCGCTAAGATTCAGCTTTATGTTCCAAAATCTATAATTACGAGTAAAAAAAATCCGCGATCGAGTGAATGGACGTTATTCAAAAATTTGATGTTACAGATTAAAAATCTGCGATTAAACGTTAGGTTACCCAGTGGAAGGATTACAAAACGTAACGAGCGCATAACGAAGCTAATGTAATTGAATAATTTAAATTTTACAAGTTAATCGAATATATACACATTACGCTGTATAAATTTAAACGTATCGGTTTTCAAATGCAACTGAGTATGTAGCTAGGTACGATTGGATGTTGAAACGATTAGTTTATTTTAGGTATACCTTTTTGCTTGAGATTATCAGCTAAGTTGGGTAGAAAACTGTAGATAAGGAAGAAGAACTGCACACTGACTAGCAACTAGACTGTCTTCTTTCTACTTACTCATCGCAAAGAACTCGTAGATTATTCCCGTTTGACTGGTACTTATAACTATGTAGTACTTTTACGTACATGTACGCACGCATTTAAGGTGTTGCGTTTTTTCCCCTCGAATGGTACGTGCGTACTGAAAGGAATTACGTATCAATTGATGTGAAACTCACGGGTGCGAGCTGATGAAATTGAATATAAAGTATCGCGTGTAATGAGCAGCTCATAACGGAATAGTTGAACCACGTTGTTCGGTGGGCTGCGTGTTAGTATTTGCACTCGTGCCTACTGTGTACGTGTATTCGCTTTCCATTGTCATCTAATACATGGCGACAATTTTCTTACTTCGTTGATAATCTAGCAGTGTAAGAAATTGTGTGTGTGTGTGTGTGTGTGTGTGCGCGTGCGCGCATGGATGAGTAGGCGAGCTCAATTGCATTGGAAAATCTAAAACGTACCGATTCTTGTAAGTCTTAATCATAGCACATAGATAAACTGACATAAAATTAATGAAAAAGAAAAAGAAGAAATGTTCGCTAGACTAAGTATAAAAAGAAAAAAAAAACAACAACAACAACAACAACAAATGGAATGGCAGGCGATACGCGGCATCGGCTGCGAAGAATAGAAAAATAGAAACAGCGGGAATAGAACGTGCTCGCTTGAAAAAATGAACATTAATTGTCTTAATCAAGGTATTGTATTAATCTCAGCCAATGAAGGAACAATAATAGTCCTTGCCAGCGAATGAAATCTGAAGAATAAGGAAAAGTTCTCCGGTGCGGCTGGAGTAGATGGTAATTACTTCCTGATTGAACGAGACGTACGCGATAGCTTCATTTAAAAAAGTTGGAAAAATCGAAATCGCGCTGTTTTTTCGTATTTTATTTTCCGTTTTCTTTTTCAGTCGTACTGGAATGTCTTTCTTAAAGTTTGCCAAAGATAATAGTTTCGGTTGGAGGACGCTGCCGCATTCGGTTGAATATTATTAGTAAAATTTCTGGTATTGTAATTCGATTTAGACATTACGGGACTGGTACTGCGTGAACTTTGTCGGAAGTCGCTGCTTTGGAATTGATGGTCACGATAGAGTTCGCGATGGCATTTCATTCTGCATTTAGCTTGGCGTATTTTACACGATAATAGCAGCGCGAAAAAGCCTAGAACAGCCAAGGCTAGGATAGCGCCGCTAATTATGATGGCAGACTTCACAGCCAGCGGTAATTTTTTACGTTCGACGTGGTGTTGATGATGATGGTGGTGTTGTTGTTTGCTTCTATTTACGAGCGTACTATCGGCGAATGTTTTACGTTGAATTAGCGCGCCGCCGTTGCTCTGGTTATTGTTGTTGTAATTGCTCAGTTGCAAGGATATTTGCTCGTCGGCGCTGTCGATGCTGTGGTACGAAAAGAGAGACGGCGGCGGCGAATTCGTAGTACTGGTGTACGATATGACGATCTCTTGGCTAGATCCGGCGAACGGTTTCACGATGGCGGGATTGAAAACAGCAGTCGGATACGGTTTACGTAGCAGCGATGGCGTTACTTCTTCCTTGGCCGTTTCGGATTCGGATTCGGATTTTGATTTTGATTTTGAGGCGGCTTCGTTTTGGTAATGTTTCGGTTCTCGACCGGTGTAGTAGGACGACGTGGTAGTGAACAGGACATTCGACGACGAGCTTCCGCTAGTTACAAGTTTTTCGGCAACAACCGACGATGAAGTCCACAGGCTGGTGGTAGGTTTGGCCGTGTACAACGATTTGGTACTGTCGAGGAACGTTGTGGTTTCGGACGCTGGTGACTTGGTCGAGTACGAGTGCGAATGCTGGCTGTGCGGTATTCGCGTTGTACTGATTTTTCTGGTCGCCGCCGCGGTATGCTCTGGTTTTTGCGGCTCGTTTACGTTTTCGTCGTTCGAATTGGCGTAACTTCGGGTCGCTGGGCGGGCAAAAGCGCCGCTAGCGGTTTTCAGTATTTCGTCGGCTGTCGTTTGATTGCAGGGTACGTAAATGATGGCCAAACGTTCGTCGTTGGCCGACAAGAAGGCGGCAGACGCGTTCGATTTGATCGTAGCGATGCCGGCTTCGGGCGTTTGTTGCTTCTGTCCGGCGGTGTAAGCGATAATCGGAAATTGGAAACTCGAGCCGTTCGAGGTTATTTGGGCGTTATCGTCGGCGTCGTCGTCGTCGTCGTCGTCGTCTGTCGCATTTTTCGTTGTTGACTTCTGTTTAGTGCCGAGCGTAGATGCGAATGTCGTAGACGACGTAGTAAAAAGCGTAGCCGATTGTCGACCTGCTTTGTTCGTTCGTTCGCGCGACTTTTCCGCGTCCGCGGTACGGCTACTGTCGATGTCGTGTGAAACGTGCGGTCGATTCGAGATGGCGGACGACGGCGTTGTCCACGAAGATGGCCCGTCCAGTTCGGTTGCATTGCTCGCGGATTCGACTTGTTTACGCGCGGTAGTAGCGTCCGGTTTGGCAGTGTCGTTTCGGCTGCCGTGGTTGTGTCTGATGTTTTTATCGGCGGCGACGACTTCATTTTTCGTCGGCGTCGCCGACGTAGACGATGCGAGTCTGGCGTGTCCGAGTATCGCCGAAACCGGCGGAAGTCGACGCAGTTTGAACAATTCTTTTCGATTGTCCGTCAGTTTGGAATACGGATCGAGTTTCTGTTTGTCTACGACGTTTTCTTCGACGTTCTTACTGGTATGGTGTTGGTTTCGATCGGCTACGTCGAAAGGGCTAATCGACTCGTCTCGAACGTCTTTGCCGCTGTTACTTTCGTACGACGGCGTTTTGTGCGCGCTCGGACGTTTTCGCTTCTTGAACGTATCGTCGGACTCTGGTTGACTTTCGAGGGGCGAGTGCGCATCGTCTGTGGACGGCGACGGCGAAGCTAACGGCAATTTACCACGGCTGGTGCTGTGACTGGGACTGGGACTGGGACTGGTACTAGTACTAGTACTAGTACTAGGACTGGGACTGAGACTGGAACTGGGGTTCGGACTCGTCGCGACGGTAGCAGATTTTTGCGAATCCGACTTTCTTGCGGTGGTTTTGTCGCCGCCGCCGTCGGCACTGGTACCGTTGTTATTCTCTACGCTGGTCCGAGATTCTTCGCCGCCGTGGTCTCCAGGCGAAGGATATTCGTCGATCGGTCTTTTCAGCGGTCTTCGTCGTCGTTTCGTTGCTCTTCTGCGTGCGTAACCGTCGTTCTCGGCGCTGCCGATCGTTTCCACTTCCGGCGCTATCGGATCCAAATGTTCGGCGACCGCGCCTCGATATTTCAGCGGTTTTCTACGTATTTCATCTTCGGGCCAGGCGTAGTACGTGTCGACGGGACTATCCGACGACTGAACTGGATCGCCGACGGCATCGGACGTCGCCGAGATTGGCGCCATTTGCGCATTCTGTTTCGGTCGTTTTCGTCGCCGCCGACGGCGACGTCTCCGAACGCGTTGAACGCCGTCGATAGCCTCGCCACCGGCACCCGCAGCGGCGTCGGCCACATCTACGGTTTCGGGCAGCGCGTGTGTTTCGACTATCTCGGAAGGAGATGATTCGCCGTCTTCCACCATATCCTCGTAATTGTTTTCCGTACTTTGAACCTGAAATCGAAGCGAAGCGAAACGTATTAGGTACTATCAATGTACTGGCCTACTAGGCGGTTGCTGCACGATGCGATGCGGCGCGCTGTAAGTTTACTGCGCGTCGAATCGGCTCGCGGAACGGACTACCTAAATCGACGCATTCGGCGCGTCAAGTCGGAGCATCGTCTGTCAAATAAAACGATACGATCGCAAAGCGTAAACGTAATACGAGTACCAACTTGTAACTATGTAGTAGGTCTGATCGAGTATACGTATCGTGTGTGTGTATGTGTGTGTGTGTTGGGGGGGGGGGGGGGGGGGGGGGGGGCAAGGCCGCGTCGAGACGTCAACACTTTTTCCCGCATCGTTATACCTACTGTACGTGTACTGGAGCTAGTTACTTAATTTTTGTCTTTAATCGCATTTGTCGAACAGCTCGATGCTTGCACCTTACTAAAATCATTATCCTACCTAACGCGATACGTACGATAGATAGGTAGGTAGGTAGGTAGGCAGGCTAGGGCTAAGGCCTGTAGGTACTGGTTGGTAGTAACAAGAACGCTCTAGTCTATGGTCCAATTTTCGCCAATATTCGGCACGTTACCTGCCTACTTGATTGTTATCGATACGCGAATTAGTCGTCGTATCGGTAGTCGTTTTTCGTGCGAATATTCGATTGTTTCGTTTGCACCCGATTACGAGTATAACGTACTCGTAGACAGTACTCTCGAGTGTTTGGTGCGTACTGCATATAGGTCTCTGCCTGTAGAACATTTGTACGTACACGTATCACGTGGCGACCATTGTGATTGCGATGTAATTTCAGTTACGATAGTCGGATATTTGTCATTTGTCATTCGCGCGACGCGAAAATGAGTAACGCGACGTGACGTGACGTGACGTGACGTGAAGCGACGCTACACGACGCCGTAATGGTTACAGCAGCGCCGCTGCCGTATTGTTAATGAATTAGCTACGCCGCGTCACCCACTTGTAGCGCGCGACCGCGACCGCGAGCACGTGTTGCGCAGTCCATATGTATATATATATATATATATATATACATATGGACTTACAAATTTATTGATCGATAAAATTGGTTTTACTTACTGTCGTGGGCTGTTTGACGACCATCGATTTCATATTCGGCGTCCGCACGTTGATGTGTTGGGCTTTTGACGCGGTAGTCACATAGTTGATCAGAATGAGCGCGACAAACGGTAAGGCGTTTCGGACCGGTTTCATTGTACGTCGCTACCTGAAACGAAAGAAAAAAGGTGAAAAAATGAAGTAGAATTAGCGCTTAGTTAATCGGTTAACGAGTTCAAAGTGCACGCGATCGCTACGATATTATTTCGACCCATCCGTATTGCGACTACGCTAGCTTGCGAATCTAGCTAAATACCAGTCAGTATAAGCGTACAATTTTCGATATCGCAAACGCTCCGGAACATGCCCGGTCGCAGCTAATGCTCCAACACTCGCAGCACGCTAGATCCAGCTGGAGAGGAGGGGGCGGGGGGGGCTAAAATTACCCGAGAAACGACAAAAAATCCACTCGTATAGAATTGAAAAACCGTTTTGAAACCGGACGATCGGGGCAGCCTTCGACATTTACGAACGAATGATTTTGAAATTTTCGTACAAAGCTGCTGCTATTAAATCGCTGCTGCGCATTTTTTTCGAAATCAAAATCGAAATCGAAATCGGCTTATATGAACGTAAAATAGCGCTCGTAAGTAAACGATTACCTCTTCGGCCAGCGGGGTAAAAATTTTTATAAGTTGAACTAAATGGCGAGCGTATTACGCGGTTTAAATTCGGTTATTTCGATAATTACCTAAAAAATTTAGTTACGCGACAAAAAGGCTTCAAATTTCAAAATTCGGGTTAGAAAATACGTACAGTTTGAAAAAAATGAATTTTCCAAAATTTCCATACGTATACGTAGGTTAATTTTGGCGCATTGACGCACCACCACCTCGCACCCGAATTTGGGGGCCTTCAAATCGGCAGCGGTACCCTTTCGCTGTAATTTTGGCAACATCTAAGGTGGCACGTTCGTTGATGAATATTGTTATCGCGATATGGCCGATCGCGTCACTTGCCAAGCGGTGGTAACCATGGAGACGGCAATACTGATAGTCTGATAGTGTGATAGTGTGATAGTGTGGATACGTAACACGAATGTCGTCGAATGACTGAAGGGCAAAGCAACGTGAAGCAGGTTGTGTACGTGTACGTGTACGTGTAGCAAGCTACTTGAATGTTCAAGTTACGCCCTGAAGTCGTATCTGCCGAAATAGCTCAGTTGGGAGAGCGTTAGACTGAAGATCTAAAGGTCCCTGGTTCGATCCCGGGTTTCGGCAACGAATTTTTTTAATTTTTTTATTTACGTATTTTATTTAATTTTTTCTCTTCGAATTGTTCGTTGAAATTACGAGTTGAATGCTTTGATTGATATGCGAGTGGTAGGTACTTGTTACACGTTGAGATTGCCTAAAATTTCGTCCGTCAGAATGTATATGTACTCGCATTTTGTTGTTAGGAGGGAACGCTTTGTGGACGTTTCGTTGTTGGTAAATTTTGAAATACACGGGTGTGTAATTGCGCGCAATAATGATCGAAAAACTTGACCGAATTCAATTCGAGTAGTTGTTGTAGGTGTAGGTGTAGGTGTAGGTGTAGGTACAGCTGAAATACGAATGGAAAGGGATAAAAAAATCGCCCAGAATGAAAGTAGTAAATGCGTAAGAATCGAGTTCAATGAGGCGTAAATTTAAAGAGCGAAAAATTTTCATCTCCGTAATGTGGCGCGTAGCGGTAACGGTCAACTTCGATTCGCCTTTAGTATTTGGCTAAATTGATTCGCGTTAATAAGAGCGCGAGCTTCTGTTGCGAAGGAAATGAAAATTTTCATTCGTATACGACTCGCATTTCGTCTACTACACTGGATCGCAGTCCTCGAATAATACTTACGAAATTTGAAGCTTTTCACGGCTCAAAGGGTGGAGAAAAAAGCGCGAAACGATCCGGTGCTGAGGGAAATGCGCAACTTTCGACGTGGATGCTGGCGAAATGTCGGCGTTGAGCCTAGATTTGCGGAATTTTTGTTTTTTAAATGGCAGCGGCAGCGAAAGAAGTTGATTTTTACCTTTATAGTCGAAAGCTGAAAAAAAAAAAACGCCGCACGTACGCAATTCGAAACCGTGGAAATCGTCGATTTGTGAACGGGAGAGGGGTGGGGGTGGTTAAAAAGCCAAAAAAGCACGCGACACACCGCTCGCGGCTGGTAGTACGTACGTATGAAAAAGTTGAAACTATTGAAACGAACGTCCGAGGACGTGGCTATAATTTAAACTTCGCAGGCCGACGATATTCGTGGAAGAGAGAGTCGCGCTAACGAGTCGAGACTCGAAAACCGGAAAAACTCGCGACCGATTCTAACCTTTGCATTTCTCGGGGAGTTGGGTTTCAAATTCTGAAAGAGTCTCTCCGCATTAGATATTAGTAAAATCCACACTTTCACCGATTGAACTGAAACTCACCCAAAACTTTAGTTTTGATGCAAAACCTTCCCAAAAAATTTTTGAGTCGATCCCCCC
>FIZR01009542.1:0-26912 GCA_900060175.1 Ferrisia virgata | reverse complement strand
AGTTATCTTCCTGAATCTTTGGTTCCCTCAAATTTTGATTTTAATCCCTCCCCCCTTCCCCTGTCAATACCACAAATAATGTAATTTTTGGAAAGAATATTCAACAATTTTTTTTCTATATTTTGAGAATTTTTGAAAATTTTTGAACTTTAGATCAGTTTTGAAAAGTTGAAAAACGCAGATTAGAAGAGTCAAAATTTTTACTACACCTACATTACTTTGGGATTATTTCGCAACTGTTGTAACCCCAACCCCTCTTGGAGGTTTAAAAAAAAAGTTGAATTCAGCTCGGCCTGAAAAAAGAAGTCAGGCCTCAACTTATTGGTCAGACCTTATCAGAAATCTCTCCAATCGCATAAGAATAAAAAAAAGACCGCAAGGATGAAGAATCGTAGTCACAATGCACTTTTATAAGTGGAGAGAAGGAAGGGTGACTAAATTAATTGACAATAGTAGCCTTAATAGTTCCACAAACCAGCGATGAAGGAAATCATCCTTCTAAGGTGCAAAAATTGACAACTCCGGAGGAAAGAAAAATTTCAAATCCAGGATACATTAAAATCTACCACCCTGACGATAAAAGCATATTCCACCCAGAAACATAACGGTTCTGAATATGAGAAAAATCAACACATCTAGGCTGCTTTTTGAATTTATTCATCCAGGCTAGCTGCCTAATACCTATTCTCATCCACATCATGGACAGATAAATACACATAAGCATTAACGAGGTTTCAAAAAATGGAAAAAAAGCTAGAATAACGGTGTAAAAATCGTATACCTACTCTATTCGCTGTGGTATCCGACTCGCATGCATTACTTACACTCATTTTAAACCCCACAACACACCCGTGTAACTTATGACCGATACACAATGTGGGCAATTTCACCAAGCGATGACTTTTTCTTTCGCTATAGAAATAAATGACCAAGAATTTACGTATGTAAATTTATTCGTATAGCATATAGCAAGACCAACATCGTATATACGAATGTAGCGCACCAGCAGTATCTCGAAAATGGAGCGAAAAAAAATCGTCCAGAAAGATAAAGGACGGTTGAAAAAAAAAATTATAAAATTTGAATAATAATACAAAGAGAAGCTCGCTAGCAGTAAAAAGGCTTACAGTATGTATAGTGCACATACACACATAATAATGCTAGTTTTATCGCGAAGACAACAATACTAGGAGAAGAGCTACCACCACTACTACATACAAGGAAAGCAACAAAAATCGGATCGAAGAAAAACCTCATACACATAGCTCATCCCCGTGTACCACCAACCACATAGTAGGACGAGTAAAAAAAAAAAATCCAACCCCAACAAATTTGTTGTTTGTTGGTAAAAGGCACACAAGGTAGCTAGGTGCGTACTGGGTAGGTCTGGTAGGCAGTAGGTACTACTGTCAAGACGGTAAAAGCGCAAAAGCCAACCAAATGATAAACGGTACTCCATATTGGTGTACAGTGTACAGCGTACAGCGCGGACCCAATGCACGTACAAATTTTTAACTCTGCTTCCACCATCGCATCGCATCACCATCGTTATAGCCATAGCTTTCGGTTATCCCTTATTCGTTTTTAACCTTCACCCTTAACGACCGTACATTAAAATGCTAGCCGATTAAAACCAACGATATCAAAACTATTATCCAGCGTTTAACCCACTTTATAATTTATTCTAACCTTTACGGTCCGATTATCTCGTTTCAGAGCTGGTTAATATTCCAAGTAGGACAAACGCGCCAACAGTGGTTAGACCCATTGCTTGAAAATACTTTCAAACATAAATTTCACCTCAAAAACAACCTCTTTCTACAAATTCCTGCCTCGCCCTCGCCGCCTTCTTCGAATTATACCGCATACCTCGTTCCGATCGTTGCTTTCACGGCGACGCTTTTCACTTAATATGTATGTACCTACCAGTACTACGACAACAATGCTAAACTGCAGCTCCTACCTCATAAAAGTGAACACATCTTCGACTTTGGCCCCGAAAAACAAATGACAATAAATAGTCCATCCGCGACTGCGAGTGTACCGTACAAACGCGACTATGGCTCGTACACAAAAGGAGAAGTTCGCAGTTATTTCTCAGCCTCGCCGCGTATACCGTCGAGAATGGAAATTTAACGAGTAGATTAGCAAACAAGGAAAATCCGGCCACTGCTCCGCCTTGTTGTACTAGGTACTCGGCGAAACGTTAAAAATTTCAGCGTTCTGTAGCCCCAGTTACACTATACGCTCCCTCCTTTCTATGTACCATACCAGTGAGCCGAGCCGAGCCGCTCATCTACCTACTATAGCATACTTCGTCGCTTTTCTAGGTTATGAATCAAACAAGAAAAGAATACCCCGTACTGCTTGTACGTAGTTGTACGTACAATTTGTACTTGTATCTAGACCTATACGTACCGTAAACAAGTGCAAATTCTGGTACACATATATTATGCAAAATTTGTAGACGTGGATGAATTTCAGCGACAAATTTTTCCTTATTCTTACACCACTCTGCCATTATACACTTGTACCAACATCGACTTTTTGTTTATTACAATGAATGTATGTTACATTTTGTCACAAGTTCAGCCTTGTTTCACTGCGTATTTTTTCTGTAAAATATGTACCTTTTTTTAGAAGAAAAAAAAAGTTCGTCTAAGGAATAGCTTGGCTCATTTTGAGCAATTTCGCTGAATATTTGAAAAAAAGTATCATCAGTAATCCCGAAAAAATGTTGAAAAGCGAGGTACAAAATTTAGGCAGAATTGTAGATTGAGGGATGTGTAACGCTGAAAACATGATGATAGTTTACGTGGCGTACGTTTTTCATGAAATGTCACTTCAAAGTGCAGAAATAAAAACCCATCATCGTGAATTTTTTCACGCTTAACACTTCATAAATAAATGAATAAACAAAATTTCTTTAATTTTTTAGTTTCTAACATCGAAAGATGTTTAATAGCGCATTCTGGAAAAATCTTCAAGGGGGACCGTCATCATTAGATGAAATTAGTGGACTGTCAACAGTGTGGCGTCATCATCGAACTGACAGCAGTGAACTTATTTTATGAAGGACTGAATTCATGATTTTAGGTTGAAAAGTTTAGAAAAATTAGAGATATGACATCAGTGAACTTATTTTAACATCGAAAGACGTTTAACAGTGCATAACTGTCATCATTGGACTGATATCAGTAAACAGATTTTTATGGCCTGCAATGACATCAGTGGACTTATTTTATAAAGGATTGAATTCATGATTTTAGGTTGAAAAATTTAGAAAAATTAGAGATGTGACACCAGTGAACTTGTTTTAACATCGAAAGACCTTTCACAGCGCATTCTGGAAAAACCGTCATCATTGGACTGACATCGCTGAACAGATTTTTATGACCTGCAATGACATCAGTGGACTTATTTTATAAAGCATTAAATTTATGATTTTAGGTTGAAAAGATTAGAAAAATTAGAGATGTGACATCAGTGGATTAATTTTATGAAGAATTGATTTTATGACTTAAAGTTGAAATGTTGAGGAAAATCAGAGATGTTATTAGTGGATCGACAACAGTCTGACGTCATCATTGGACTACCATCAGTGGACTTATTTTTTGATGGACTGATTTTATGATTTCAAGCTGAAATGTTGAGGAAAATTAAAGATGTTTGAAGTTGACTCGTCGTGAAATTTTGAGGAAAATTAGAGATGTTATTAGTAAACCGTCAACGGTGTGATGTCATTATTGAACTGGCAAAGTACAGATTTTTATGGTCTGGATCAGTAAATTTATTTTATATAGGATTAATTTTATAAATTTAAGTTGAAATTTTGAGAAAAATTAGAGATGTGACATCAGTGAACCTATTTTATGAAGGATTGATTTTATGATTTTAAATTGAAATGTTGAAGAAAATTAGAGATGTCTGAAGCTGAGTCGTCAAATCAGTGGCCTTGAATCGATTTTATGATGTTGAGCTTGAATGTCCTCATCCGTTGACCTGTCATCTGTTGACCTTGACTCTCTGGATTGACTTCATGATTTTAAATTGAAATATTAAGAAAAATTAAAGGGCCTGTCAACAGTTGACCTTGACCTCAGATTGATTTTGTGGGTTTGAATTGAAATGTGCTCATCAGTTGTCCCATCAACAATTAAGCTCGACCCTGAATTGATTTTACCCAATTTCGCTAAAAATATAGTCAAGTATCAACTATTAAATAAAAAAAAGGAGAAAAAAAGTGTACCAAGTACATTTGAAATTTCAAAACTTACATTTTTTCGATGTTTACTCTTTGCTTGCGAAGAGTTCTAAGTATTTTATCATTTAGATTTTTTGATTTTTCAATTTTTTCAATTCAATTTAAAAAAAATTTTCCATTTCTTTTGTTTTTTAATTTTTTTAATTGTAAATCTGTATTAATATTTTGATATAAAGTGCCGAAGTCATTCATAATCATCTTTCATTGTGAGTTTTTTTTATCAAAAACATAACACAAAATATTACTCAACTTTTAGACTTTTTACACATCTTTTTTCGCGTGTTTTTGATCAAAAACTTCAATTCAAAAATCTTACTTCCTTTTCACACTTATTTCATGTGTTCAAACTTGAAATGAAAAAATCAACCATTACTCCTCTTAATTTCTCATCGAACTTGACATATCAAATTGTCCCCCCCCGAACTTGACATATCAAATTGTCCCCCCCCCCCCCCACAGACATATATCTCAACTTTTTATCTTAGTAAGTTTCATATTTTGCATTCTTACGAGAAATGATTTGCTAGGCTATTTTTTATTAATACAGTCACGTAATGATACTTATACCTTTTGAAAATGTTATAAATAAATCTTTAATTTTGAGAAAGCTCTTTGTGAGTTGAAAATTGGCTCGAATGCGGGTACTGATAAATAAGGTACATTTGAACCCCTATGCGGTTGGATAGCGAAGACAAAGCTAAAGTCAAAATTGAATTTCAACGTTTGAAAAATTACCTTTTCAACCTACCGGTGCCTTTTTGAAAGTTCAACCTGTGATGAAAATTCATGACCGAGACAGTGGTAATGTCACTTTCAAATGGTTTTTTATTCAGTTTTTTTCTCGTTCCATAGCTAAAATTTATTCGAAAACTTATTTTGTTACTCGACGATGAAAAATTTTCTGGTTATTCAACAAACGTTGAAAACATTTTAAATGAAAGGTGACTTCAATTAACCCAATGAAAGTAATAATAGGTAATCAAAAATAAGAGAAGGTATACTTAACCACTGATTATTATAGTTTTATATTATTTTTTAAAATAGCTTGAAAAAATCCATCATTTCAAACACACCTGTCTAGGTTTTGATATTGGAGACCAGAACGAGAAAAATTGGCTTTGATTTTTTCTACCCTTGGAAGGTAGTTGGTATTTTTCTTTTTTTTTTTTGTTTTGCTTTTCGTTTGTCGATATCGCGATGCCATTTTTATGTAAAGCAAGCAGGGTTTTCTGCCTTTGAACATCGACAAAGAGTAGACCGTTTCATTTTTTTTTTCTGTTGTCAAACGTTTTTGTTCAATTGAGTGTGAAATATAAAAAGAAGTAGAGATACGAACAGGCATCGAAGGAAAAATCAAACAGTGAATGAAAAATTGGCGAAATATCTAAAATTACTGTCGTCGATGAGACTTTAACGGTGAACTAGCGAATCTGAACAACTTGACAATGAAAAGAAACTTTAATGAGCTTCCTACTTTCAACGCTGATTACCTATCTTTTGTCGTGTATCTTTTGTTCATCCCTATCATCAAAAATTATAAAAGGATGCCACGTTGAAAATTGGCTACTATACGGATAGGTTGAAAGCTTATTTTCGTGTTTTTTTTTTTTTTTTTGGTTCGTTTCTTATTTGTCAGTATCGAGAACATGTGTCTGGAGAATTATGCTTTATTGATACGAAAAAAATATGAAGTTTTACAGATTATAAAAAAATATATGTATTCATTTTGAGCATTTTTAGGCATGCCTGATAATGTATTGTTTTTCTCATTTGCTGTTTTGAAATATTCTATTCGGTTTTCTTTTTTTTTTTTCATGTTTACCATGAGATCATTGAGACTATATTTGCAGGCATACTAGATTTTTATTTTTTTTTATCCTCGAAAAAAGAACCATTTATTCAGTACAAAATCCACCAAATTTTTATGACTCATATGTGAATTAGGATGGAAGAAATGAGGGTTCCTTCTCCCCTTCCCCTCTAAATGAGCTATAAAGTTGGAATTAGGCCAGCGAATTCAGTAAAAGTCCTAAATGTGCCTTTTGGGGGTTTCAAGTTTGTCCCACGCATATCTCCCAGGATGTTGAAATTTGGTATGCAGATGTAGTATAGGTCCTACATTTGCCTTTCGGAGGATTTAACTTTTCAAATCCATTGGAGTAACTTTCTCCCAGCGTAAATCGGTCACAATAAAAAATTCGTTCAAACAAACGTTGTAGAACATCAAAATGCGAGCGTTCACATTTTTTTTTTTTTGTTTTTTCTGTAGGTGGTCATTTGGCGGGGAAGGAGGGGAGGGGTACTGTGGAGAAAACCAAAGAAAAAATGATATTAGAAAATTCTCTCATTAATTGCGTTACGCTAATGAAAGGCAGACGTAAATTCCAGACAGCTAAAAATCTAATGAAGTTCATTGCAAGGGTTTTTTAGGCGCTAAACTCGATGATTTTTATTGCAATTTCAACTGTGGGTCCGAATTGGGCTTCGCTTGTAGAGGTTCAACTCATTTTATTAACGAGAGATTTTCTAGCATTTTTTTGTAGCCCCCTTCCCAGACCGCCTACGGAAAAAATATTAAACAGAAAACAAAAATGTTCGTCTTTTAATGCTCTGCAACTTTTGTTTGAACCAATTCTTCGAATTTTTCATTGTAATCGATCTATGCTCGGAGAAAGTCGGAACATTTTCAGAAAAATCCCCCCCCCCTCCTCCGCCTTTTTGAGAAAAGGACTTTTTCTTATTTTACGAAGAGAATTAATCTAATTTTTTGAAAACTATTTGTGCTGATGGGGAATTTTCAGAAATGATTGATTTGCGCATCCCCTGGCTCCCTTCCAAAACTTCCTAGGAGAAAAAGTATAAAAAGTAAAAATGTTCGAATTTTAGAGCTCTACAACTTTTATCTTGACATTTTTTTCGTAAGTGGGTTATTCAAGAAAGCCAGCACTATTATTGAAATGCTCAAAATCACCTTATTCTCGTTTATGGTAAAAAATATCAAATACTTATAGCACAAAACTAGTAATGACGAAAAGTATTTAAAATAAAATTCTATATCCAACATGTTAACCGCAAGCCTCCCCCCCACCACCCACACCCTCATTGACAACTCCTCCTACCCATACCAACGTTTGAAATGAGTTCTTTGACCCTGTTTACAGATTGAAAAATTTCATCATGGAATATATTGGGGGTCTTTGGAAATATTTTTAAACGCCAGAACCACTCCTAAAAACTACCCTCATATTCACGTTCAGCGGGTTAAATTAGCATTATCGACACATTTTTCATCACTTTCATAGTATTCAAATTTTCGGCTTGGAAAAAAAATCAGATATTCAAAATTCATCTTAAATTATCGTATGAAGTGCATATTTGTGAGCATGCTCATTGTTTCTGTTTTCAGTTTTTAATTTTTTTGAAAATTCATCAAGCAGCCAAATAACTATGTATTAGCAAACGCAGATTATGGAAAATTGTGTCATGAAAGATGGAAAGGCTGGGATGGGGAGTGGTTCTTGCGCTTGAAAATATTTCTAGAGACCTCTAACCATGCTCCATGATGAAATTTGAATCTGTAAATAGGGCTGAATCACTTACTTTTGACATTAATATAGGGTGGAGGGGTTGCCATGGAGTGGGGTGAGGAATAGAGATATTGCGGTCAATATGTTGGATGTAAAATGTTATACTGAATGTGCTATATTTGATATTTTTTATAATAAACGAGAATAATTTGATTTTAAGTATTCGGATGAATATATTTTTGGGATTTGGCGCTCAAAGGTTGCTGCAAATGTAATTTTTGTAATGATAAAAATTTAGAGAATTCTTTCGAGAAGAAATTTTTACTTGAAAAATTTTTCTGTTAAACCAATGGAAGGGGAGATACGTGCATTTCGAAGAATTGAGGTGACGTCTCGGACGGTGAGGGGGGGACTAGAAAAAGTGGCATCGAAGCTTATTATTGTCTAAATACATTCCAGATTAGGGATTAAGTGGTCAAATTGCTTTTTACATTTGGTGCGAACGGAAACCTTTTTTTGCGGTAATTCGACGTAACACTATAATGGGTATTTTAAAATTCATTGCTTAATAAAGACGTGTAATTATGATTATAATATCATTAATACGAGCGAAAACTCCCAAGAGCTCAGCCATATTCGTCACTGTAACTATTGGCTACTCTCAAAAGTAAACCTGCGCAACAAACTTGATTCTTGTCTTCCGATCGTATTACGAGCGTAAATACGACGAAGCGCAGAGAATTATACAAAATTGAACGTCAGAAAGTAAATCAGCTTTTTGAACATTTCATTCGAACGATGGTAATTCTCTGGAGAAATTTGTTTGTGATTGCAGCTGAGGGTAGAAAAAAGCAAAGCAATGCGCGAAACAGGCGACAGACAGCGCGTGAAAGCGAATGATTGGTAGCTTATGTTTCATCAAAGGTATACGGGTGTGTGTTTTTTTTTTTTTTTTTTTTTTTCGTTCGCAAAACTTTTTAATTTATTAAATTTACCATTCGATATCGACAAATTTTACCTTATAGTCGTTTTATTTGGTTATTCAATAGTAGTTATATCTAATCGTACTACGAACAAGTTATAAGTAGATAGGAGACCTTTGAGACGAAATTTTGTCACGATTGAGCGAACAAGGTAATTCGAAATGTTGAAGAACAACCGGTGCGGTGCGGGGCGAGGACAACGAAGACGCGAATTTCGTATTCGCAGCCAGGCATATTATTATAGAGAGATGTGCAGATAAGACGTATATAGTACGTAGTCGCGATGTTGAGAACGAAGAGGTGTTGGAAAAAAGTGAGCATCATAAAGAAACACGATGTACCTTGTAATTAAAACATTTTCGGAATTTAAATTCCAAACCGAGACTCGTTTAAAATGGCTTGAATACTTATTTAATGTTAGCTTTCGTTTGAGATAATTATGAGGCCGAAATATTCGCGCTATTTGATGTTCTAGCATTTGGTAGAATGTACTCGTATAAAACGACTTCATTTTCATCAATTTGGTTAAAGCGCCCCCGTATACGGTCAGAAGAATTTTTTCTCAGCGTATTCGTATCACGTTTTCAAACGTATTATTTATCTTAATTCGCGAAAAACCAACTTCGACATCCAATTCACGTTTTTCATTTTGAATTTGAGATTCTTTTCGGTGCTGGTTTTCGACTAGTTTTATTGGATCTTTCACTTTTGGTTGGCTCAAATGTAAATATTAATAACCGGAAAATTAAGTTTGCTCGAAATTTAATTTAAAATGTTGGCGTAAATTTGATATTTGATATGGACCTATACGCACATGTACGTCTGCGTGCACTCGTCTATATGCTCGAGTGAACGAATCTTTGTTTGATTTCCTTTTGGGCACGAATATATACTACCCTATCTACCTACCTACCTACCTAAGATGAATTTTTTTCTTTTTGAATAAATAAACGTATTTGGGAAGTAGAATCGTTCGTGCGTTATTATGTTACTACATTCGTATACATCTTATAGGTGTGTAGCAGTAGTATTACTTCGAATGAGAAGAAAAATTCTGTTGATTCGCAACGGATATTCGAGTAGACTTAATTTCATATTTTTAAAATGAACCGAGGCGGTGATATTCATTAAATCTATGAAGGGCTGAATATTTTTTGTCTTCTGAATCCGAAGAAGTTGGTCAAAGTTTTACCCACTTGTACTAAAAAATTCTAGAAAATTAAGTTTCTAGAAATGTTTAGAATGCTCTATACCCTGGCTACTTTACAGTTCAATCCGTTTCGCTTGAGCCTCTTTGGACGAGAATAAAATTTCCAGCTACTGAAGTTCATGGCCGGCTATTTCGGAGCATTTTAAAAATCTTAGAGGAATTAAAACTTTTGCTTGAGGCTTCAGAACGCTTGCAAAATAGATACTAATTTTTGTTGAAAATCGTTGACGCGTTTTCGAATTTTGAATTTTTAAATTTGTTCTTTTTTTTCACTTAAAAACCGATCTAAAAAAAAAAAAGTTTTTCACTATCCTGCTGGAAATGCCAGCAAAACCAGTTCAGTCCGTTTGAATGGGTCCTAATAGGCGGGTACAAAATTTTCAGCTGCTGAATTTCATATCTAGCCGTTCTGGAGCATTTTAAAAATCCTGGAAAAATTAAAATTTTCTCTGCTAGCTCCAGAACGCTTGAGAAATGGGTTAGATTGATTCGGGAGACCTATATTTGCATGTATATTAATTTTTGTTAAAAAACGTTGAGGCATTTTCGAATTTTGAATTTTTGAATTTGTTTTTTCTTTTTCAATTAAAAATCGATCCCTAAAAAAATTCTCTCCAACTGTCCTGCTAGAAATTCCAGCAAAACCTATTCAAGCCGTTTGAATGGGTCTCAATAGACGTAGATAAAATTTTTACCTGCTAAAGTTCATATGCGGCTATTCTAAAGCAGTTTGGAAATCCTGGATAAAAAAATTTTTTGCTGGAGGCTTCAGAACGTCTGGAAAATTTGACGCATTGAATTTCGTGTTCCACGTTATGTAGCTACCAAATTAAAAAAAAAATAATTACAGCAGCCAGTTACATTTTTCAAAATATGTACTAGAGAAAAAATTTTTTTTTGGAGCCTCCAGAACATCTGAAAAATAAGTAGATCGATTCGCGTGGTCAATTTCAGGTAGTAACGCGATTTTCTCCCTTAAAACTTTAAAAGATCATATTTGTGAAATATTTTATTTTCGGTGTATTTTTTAGCCGTATAGTGGGTACAAATTTTGAAAAATTCGCCAAAAATCCAAGAATGAACTTCAGCAGCTGGAAATTTGGTTCCGGGGTTTTTCGAAATGCTCTTTCAAACTTGCCAAGTTTCATTCAAATCGGAGCAGGACAGTTGAGAGGGTTTCCTTGTAAGCTCTAAATGTTGAATTTTACTGTTTTTTCGAGTGTAAAAATGAATTTTTACGTTAAAAATCGGAGAGATAGGGTTTGGTTTACCTCCCCCCCCCCGGGTATTTACACCATTTGTAGCAAAAAAATACCATACTTTTACGGTATACACAATTGCATGGAATAAGCAGGAAGTATGAATTTTTCAAAATTCGTTTATTAGTCCAAAAAGTCTATTTTTATCACTTTTAGGCACCTACCAAATTTTAAGAATTTTTTTCAATTTTTCGCTGATTTTGATTATTTTGAGCTGTGTGTTGTAGTATTTTAAATGAAGATTTTTTTCAGATCTAAGCATGAATGATTTTGACTCCAGAGATGTAGCGAAGTTGGCTTCCAGCAAAGTTGGTGAAAACGTAAAATTTGCCAACTAAATCTATAACTTTTACCAACGTTTCCAACTTTTGTTGCAAAGTAAAATATACGTTGCTATTCCGTAAAAAGCACTGTTTTTGGGGCCCAAGTTCACAAAACTAAAATGAACAATAAATAATTTCTTGCCCGATGCTCAAGCAAAGCGAGGGTAAAATTTTGAAAAAATTAGATTTTTAGTACTTAAAATTTTATTTTTATGAATTTTAAATCCATGTTGGTTAGTTCGTGCTGTTGGCACAATTTTTCTTTTTTCATCTCACCCAATTATTTGCCAACTTTTCATAATTTATACGTTTTTTATACCAACTTTCTCACTCAGAGGAGAGTAACGTGCCTAGGCCCTCCTCCACAACGTCCCTGTCTGACTCTGACTGTAGGGAACTTGAACGAAAGGGCTGCTATCGAATTTTTGGCCTCCTTTTTGGTTCATGATTCAAATTTTTCCAGTAAAGCATTTCGTTTTAATTTTATAATATTCTACGTTTGATTTTCTTCTCACTGAAACTTTTTTCCAAGTTACTAGAACTAACCAGTCTAAAGAAATTTAAGTTTGAAATTTAATTAATTTTGTGCAAGAGCAACAGAACGAGATCAGCTAATCACAGTATAGTAAACAAAACAAGTAATTATAAGATTATGGAATAAGTCGCCATTTTGTTTGAGCTCTCTATTTTGAATGCTGTGATTGGCTATTTCTATGCCAACACAAAGAGGAACATTTTCTTTTTCTTTTTTAGTATTTAGCATTTTTGTTTCATTTATCATTAATTTTAAACTATTGAATGATTTTTAGCTTTTATACCAAATGAACACAAACTAGAAAATTTTTTATTTTCTTTTTAGCTATTTTTTTTTTCATGCACTATTGATTTTGACTATTATGAATTTGTGTTCAGATTCAAACTAAAAAAAAAAAAGTTCTTGGAATTTTCTGATTTTTTATTCATCTACTGATTGTGATTTCTTTATGAGACTGTATTATAAAACTAAAAAAATTTAGTTTCAGCTTCAATTTTTGATTTTTCAAATTTTCAGTTTTAGTTTCAATTTTCGAGTATCAATTTTAATTTTAGTTTTCAGTTTTGATATTCTCAGCTTTAGTTTCAATTTCTGTGCCTTTAGATATGTTGGTTTCTATGTTTTAGTTTCAGTTTTACATTTTGACAGCCAAGAGATGGTATCTCTGATTAGGCTCATACTGGTGTACAAGTCATGCCAAAATTTTAAAATTGAACCCGTAAAAATATTTTTATTTCAGTTTCAAAATTGAAGTTTCAGTTACTGAGAATTTTTATTTTGAATCTTCAATTCAGTTTTTTACAGTTCTGCTTACCTGAGCTATGCTCACAACTGTTTCAAGTAAGCACGATTTTTTTTTTAATTATCACTGATTTTGGTTGCTATTCAAATCTGTAAAACTGAAATTTTTTTAGTTTCAATTTCAAATTTTTGAGCGCCTGTTTCAATTCTAGTTTCAGTTTCACTTTCCAAGTTTTCATTTTAATGTTTAAGTTTCAGTTTCAAATTTTGATTTTTTTTTCGTGTTGAATTTCAATTTTAGGGTTTTCAGTTTGAATTTCAGTTTCAGAGTCAGTTTTCAATTTTTGCAGAGTTCATCTGTTCAATTTCAATTTCAGGTTTTTCATTTTTTGTATCAGTTTCAGTTTTAATTATAATTTCTAAGTATTTATTTGTTTTGATTTCTACGTTTCAGTTACAATATGTCAGGTTTCTGTGTTACTGTTTCGCTTCTACATTCAGTTAATGTTTCTAAATATTTATTTCAATTTTGCCGTTTCAGTCTTAGCTTCCGTTTTAATCACATTAACTAACTATTCATTTTGATTTCTACATTTCAGTATTTCAGGTTTCGGAGTTTCTGTTTCAGTTTCAGTTTCAATTACAGTTTTTCAATATTTATTTTGATTATTAAGTTTTAATTTCAATATTTCAGGTTTTTGAGTTTCTGTTTTAGTTGCACCTACTAAATATTCATTTTGATTTCTACGTTTCAGTTCCAATATTTAAAATTTTTGAGGTTCTGTCCAAGTTCAATTTTCAATTATAGTTTCTTAATATTTATTTTAATTTCCAAGCTTTAGTTTCGATATGTCAGGTTTTTGAATCTCTACTTCGGTTCCAGTTTCAAGTTCAGTTTTTAAATATTTATTTCGCCTCCCACTTTTGAGTTTCAGTTTCAAATTGCTTTTTACAGACCTGCTTCTCTGAGATGTGTTCTGTTCAACAACTTTCTTTGAACTGATTTTGACCATTCATAACTGTGTTCAGCTAATTTTTCAAGCAAACATAATGCCAAAAAAATTTGTCTCGGGTATGTCATTAGCCTTAGCTACCCTCAAGACCATCACGCAAATGCAGATTAGCACTAAATTTCGCTTGCTGTTTTCGCCTACTTTGAAGTCTGCATATTTCCATTCAATTCCATTTAACTGTTAAGTATAATTTCAACCTCTGATGAATTTATTTTGGCAAAATGTAACCCTGGGAGCGATTTCTTTTTTCATTAAATGTACAATAAGAAATATGCTTAAAATTAAAAGTGACCGAAATGAACTTCAAAGTCAAATATCATTCAGCCCATTTTATACCTATCCCTTTTCTTCAAACCAGATTTTTGAAAAAAAATCAAACAATGAATTACTCGCGTGTAACTTGGATTTGCAATTAATATTGTTTTACTTTTCTCTCTCAAATGGGAATATAGGCCTACTACGTAGAACACGTTCTTTCGACTTCTATTTACGAGTAGGTCTTATTTACTTCTAGACGCTTGCATTGGATCGGAGCTTAAAATAAAAATTTGGACGCCAATCCCTGTTGGAATATTTCACCCATTCCTGTCACGACTCGACTTATCGTTGCATTCGATCTTGCTTGCAAAATATTGGCTGTCTTCTTTCCAGTATTGCATTTTTAATACGCGTGTACAAGAGTTCATATTTTATAGCACGCCATCTCGTAAGTGTTGTTTATGAACGTTTTGAGTGAATTTTTCAACGTTCATTAATGTTTGAACGCTGAAAATTGCGTTAACAACAAATCGTCCCGTCGTACTCGCTGTAGCTTTTGTTGTGTTTTCTCTCTTCCTTCATAAAACTAATCTACTTCTACCTGCTGTCGTGTTAAAGCTATACGTTGTTTTGAAATTTTATTCAAGAAATGAGAAATTTTATCATCGCTCTGTTGGAAATCTGACTGGCCAGACATCGTAAGTCTAGGTCTAATAGGCACATGCTATAAAAGTGAGTTATAGCTGGACAGGGAAGTATCTATGTCTCAGAATTAAAGGTTGTTATTTTTCTTCACTTATAAAGCTAACCTACCAAGCTACCTACACCTACGAGTATTGTACGTTCTTTCATTTCTGTATCACAGTAGATTTAAAGAAAAATTATCTCAATTTGAAGTTAATGCTGTGTAAAGATGACCCGTTTTCTTAAAAATAAAAATTCTGCCATTATTCAATTAATAATGAAACTATGAAGTGTTTTGAAACGTTGAGGCCTATAAACAAAACTCATACGTTACGAGGATTTTAGGTATGTGTGTAGAGTACCTAAACTTACGCATACAGAATTCCTTTCATGCGAACATAAATTTTATAAAAATATTTAAATTATTAATAACTCCATTTGAGATGAAAATTCGTTTCTCAATTTGTTCAAAAATTACATCCTCGTATTGCGATACATTCTCAAAAAATTATGCGTACTCGTATCATATATAAGGCCTACTACAAATTGCACGTGTTTGTGTAATCCTTTGACGAAGGCTTCTTGAAAAAAGTTAAATTTCATCGTAGGCCTTTTTTTTTTTTACAACGCGAAATTTCAAACAGCACTCGGTCTAATAATTTATTATGCGCATATGTTTTACAAAGCAGGTCTATACACTTATGATTTTTTAAAAAGCGCCTTTTAAGTTCGACTTTTTATTCGGAAATTACCTTCATATGGTAAAATTTTAAAAGTATGCGGAATTTTATGATGCAATATTACATGTACGTAGTAGGTACACAATGCTGCACATAACGTTATTTTTAAGAGTCAAGTTTAACGAAAAAACGTCAATATATTTTTTCTTTAAAAACTGGATTTGGATTTAAAGCTTCGCACTTCAGAGCTGTGGATTTTTTTTTTTTTTTAATTCTTGAATTCAACAGTACTGAAGTTGGTTTTGCTGTGCAAAACTATGAGGCAATTTCAATCATTAGAATTTATTTTTCCAACCTAAGAAAATTTTTGGATCGAGGTAAAATGATCTATTGTGGATCGAATTTATTCTGAAAAAAAAAAATATAGAGTTTCATATTACAATTTTGGTGGATAGTAGAATGTTTCAAATTTTAGGATTTGTTTCAAAAGCTGGAGGGCAATAATGAAAAATAGTTGTGAAATAACATCAAATGAACATGGCAAAAAATTGAGAGTCTCAAACTGTGCCTTCATTTCCTTCCTTCCTTCCTTCCTTCCTCTCTTCCAACTCCTTCGTTGTTTTATGATTTCAAATTCACATAAAAGTAGAAAAAAATTCTTTTCTCCATTTTTAGCCTGATTTTCTATGTCATATTGTCACTACTTAGTGCGCTTTGTATGTAAAGAGTAAATATCAAAGGAATGTAAGTTTTGATACTTTTTACGTTTTCGACATAAATTTAACTCTTATATTTACTGTTTCTCAACAAATAATTTCCGTCACACCGCCTCAAAATTTCAACCTGAAATTATAAAATCAACCAACGTCACAGTCTACTGTTGACTGGTAAACCGATGACGGGTGAACTGTGGAATGTGACATTAAACATCTTTCATCTCCCTCAACATTAAAACTTAAAATCATAAAATCAATCCAGAGTCAAGGTCAGTTGTTTGTGGGTCAAAATGAAGCGTCTTTAATTTTGACATGGATATGTTTTAATGCTGGAGGTCATTCTATTAAAACGTTATGTTTTTGATGTAACGATTTTGATTTTTGAACTTTATGTTGAAATGTTGAAATTAGATGTTTTCCTCAATATTTCAACTGGAAATTATAAAATCAACGAAGCGCAAGGTCAACTAATTTTCCTCGACATTGCATATCGAAATCTTAAAATCGATTCAGGGTCAAGGTGAACTGTTGATGGGACAATTGATGACCAGATTTCAACTCAAAATCATGAAATCAATCCGGAGTCGAGGTCAACTTCAAACATCTTTAATTTTCCTCGACATTTCAACTTGAAAGCTTAAAATCAATCCAGAGTCACGGTCCACTGTTTTGACGAGTCAACTTCAAACATCTCTAATTTTCCTCAACGTTTCAACCTAAAATCATAAAATCAATCCTTTAAAAAATAAGTCCAATGATGACGTCACACTGTTGACGATCCACCAATCCACTCATAACATCTCTGATTTTCCCCAACATTTCAACTCGAAGTCATAAAATCAATTCTTCATAAAATAAGTCCACTGATGTCACATCTCTAATTTTTGTCAACATTTCATCTTAAAATCATAAAATCTGTCATTACAGGTCATAAAAATATGTCCACTGATGTCAGTCTGATGATGATGTCACATTATTGATGGTCCACTAATGTCATCCAATGATGGCGGTCAACTGTTGATGATTTTTCCAGTAAAACCAGGCTATTTCAGTCTATCGACCCATAGCGGTGGGAGGGGGCGGGGTGGAATACTAATAAAATCCATTTTGGGGTACTAAAAGATCATTAAGCTATTTTTCACCAGAACATTAAAATCATTTACTCTGCTTGATACTGACCAAAATCGCTCCAATTCGGTCAATCGTCACAGTTTGGTGACGAATTAGATATATCTGAGTGGTGATGAACTTGGGCTAAAATTCAGTGATGCCCCAATTTGGGGGAAGGGGTGCTGAGGGGTAAAAAACGCAAAAATTTTCCCTTTTTAAGTCACTTGATAGAGAATCAAATGTTGTACAACATATCCAAAAGTCAATCAGCCAAGTCAGGGGGGATGGGGTTTCCCCCCTTTTTGACGTTGAAAAAGGACGGCTCCTCCCCTATCTCTCCACCAAATTAAGGTAGAAAGTTTAAATTTGATATGCTCATTGAGTTATGGCCCTAGATGTGCCTTTTATGGGTCTGAACTTTTCAGCCACATTTCACCCACTTACAGCCCCAAAAAAGTGGTTTTTTGGTCGTCTTTTTCTTATTTTTTGAGTTTGTTCCTCGCACAGCTCCCCTCCAAATTGAGCCAGGAAGGTGAAATTAGGTATATACGTTTAGTAGGGCTTCTAGATGTGCCTTTTAGGGCACTCGACTTTTCAGCCCTATTGCATCCCCTCACAGCCCTGAATATGTAGTTTTTTCTAATTTTTAGAGTTTGTTCCTTGTACAACTTCACTCCGAATTGGGCTAGGGAGTTGAAATTGAACAAGTTCCGTCTCCAGGGAACCTTAATTTGCCTTTTAGGGGTTTCGACTTTTTATCCCCGTATAACCCTTCCTACCCGCAATAATTTTTTTCATTTCTCATGATTGTAATATGTCAAGGCTGAAGCTTTTCTCTCTCTCTTTTTTTTTTCTTTTAATCCACCCCAATACTCATACTTGATGCTTCTTTGTGTATTTTTTCAAAATCTGATATTCATCTTGAACCTATCTTCTCAGTCTACCATGAGTTGGGATTTCGAAAAATTTTTAGAAATTTTTTGTTTAAAGCTAAGCTCGTTTAAAAAATTTATCTTATTAAATTGAAGTCTTGGCAATAACTACATATTGTATCATTCATTGTACAATAACGAAAAAAGTACAAATATCAACTGAGGGCATTCTCCGTTCCTCGTGACCAATAAAAAATTCAACTTTTGTGTAAGCAATTTTTGTTTCAATGCTAAATTTAATCGAATTTTACCCAACATCATTCATTTTATAAAATAACCAACTTCGAATTAAACTTTTCTCATAGGTTTAAATCACGAAAATTTTTTTTTTTTTCAAATTTCGTATCGTATTTATAGTACTCACTCTTATATCCATACTTGCCGTAGAATATTTCTTTCAACCCTTGAATTTTCTTGCGAAAAGTTTTAAAATTTTGATAACACAGTGTAAGCCTTGTTATTTACAACTTGGGAAAATATTGCGTTAACCGAAAAAAAAAAAAAAAAAAAAATTCAAAATTGCGTTGAATTTTACGTCGCGAAGAAATTTTCTCGAGGCTTTTTTTTTGTTGCTGCTTTTTTTTCTGGTAAAACTAATAAGTATACAGCAGCTGTGCATTTTTGGTGGCGAAAATTTCAAAATTTATCTTATTATAGAGAGCAAAATATTATAAGTAGGTACCTACCTACTTAAATTCATACGCTTATACTTGGTGTAAAATGATGTCAGCTTTTTCAAATGACCTTTTAAGGTATCGTACTCGTAAAATCTGACGTACTCGTGTATATAATACGTGTGTTTCTTTTCGTGTTTCTCATTTTATCTATTTTTTTTTCTGGTTTTATTGTGAGTGTGTGTTGGGTTTTTTGTTTTTCTCTCTCTCTCTCTCTCTCTTTAAAATAAGTATATATTAGATAAGTTATATATGTATACGATACGATACATATAACGTTATCCGAAAATGAATTTTATATATCATATTGTTTGTCATACATATATACGATTAGTGTATAAACGCGACGATATTTTGTAAATATTTGCGTTGGTAATTTGTTTTGTTTTTATAGCGCTTGTCGTAACAAGCTCGCTTTATATACGCATTGCTTTTACGGTCATGGATGGACTTTTAGGCAACCTTACACACGGAGAGGCGATAGAATGAGAGGCAGAGAGAGAGAAAGAGAGAGAAAAGCACACGCTGAAAGGCGAGAGCAATTTGATGTTACGGCTAAGGGTTTCGCTAGGTCACCCCCGCTACCACGTCGCTCGTCTAATACAAAATCGATATTCAGAGGACAAGACATAGGGTATGAGCGGTTTTAAGCTATACCGCTTTCCGTACATTATACGAAAATGTGGTTCTCAAACTTCTTAAAGTTGCACAAATTTGAGCTAAAAAAAAAACATATTACATAAGTTATAACTGGTTTCCATTTTTTTCCAATTTTTTTTTTTTTTTTTTTTCATTTTATACAACGAGTTTATACCTATTTTATACTCATGTATTATACGTATATTTCTTCTGCTTCTACGTGTACATGAAATTAAAGTATATATGTAGGTACAAGACGAGTTTGCCGATTTGACGAGATTTTACAATATTCATCATTGTCGTGAGGTTTGAATAAATAAAACATAAGAAAGGATGAAGCAAAAAATAAGAAGAAGAAGAAGAAAGAAAGAAAGGAAAAAAACTTTACGTGGAAATTGAGAATTTATATACGTAAAACTGTGCGGTATATAAAGTTGGAAACGGAAGCGTATCCGTGCCACGGAAATTGTTCGAACAACTTAAGGGGAATCCTAAAAGTGGAATTTTTTCGCGTATACTATAAAATATTTCTTATGGAAAAATAATATAAATCAAAATGTAAAACAGGCACGGTAGGAAAGTAAAAAAAAACTTGGAATATTTGCACGCCCAGGCACGGATTTCGTTGTAATGAATTAATAAAGTTGATAAAAACACTTTTTTATTTCGTTCTCGCCGTCGTCTTATTATTATTATTTTTTTTTTTTTAGTTTTCAGTCCTTTTCTAAGTGAAAAATTGGCACTATCGCTTGTTTCCTGCGAACAAAAGTATTATTCTTTGGTAAAATTGTATTTTTAATATAAAGTATTTTTTTTTTTTTTTTTTGGCTTTCAAAAGTTATTTTTATTTTGCTTATATTTTTAGACTTACTGTTATACGTTTGCTGTTGAGTGAAAGAAAATAAATAATAATAAAAAAAAAAAAAAAAACTTTGTGGGAGTTTTAAAAGTATACGTAGAGAGGTACCTAGCTTATGTCAAGGGATTAAAAATAAATAAACCTCGTTGAAATATACTGCAGAATATTTTGTCCTCTTTTTTGTTTCTCTGACTAGCGTATAATTATTGCAGCATTTTAATGAATTGATTTTTCCTGCTCTATGCTTTGTCGTCGAGTGTCTAATGGAAATTATTCAGTGGGTGGTGAAATTCTTAGAATAATGTCTGAGTTTGTTGTTATCGTAGTCGCTGTAGCTCTGAAGATAATATTCGTGATGGGTGAACGTTGAAACGAGATAATTTAATTATTACACTTTGTGTTTTCGTCGTCTATATTTTGTATGTATATTGTATACCTATTGAATGTTTATGTAAACACAAACACAGTTGAATATTCAAATGCGTCTAGATATTAATTTGTCTGAGAAAAGATAATGGAACGCCCGGAGGTAGCTCGTCTGTTTGTCGTTGTAAGTACATGCTTAAGTACATATTATGCAACTATAGACGGGTATATCTTTGAAGTCCCCCCTTCCCCCTCTTTTTTTTTATAACGAGCAATTTTCAAAAATTAGTACGGATAATTATGACGATGGAAATTTAAACGTGATAAATACAGAACTGGAATGAATAGGAGAGGAAGTACTTAAAAAAAATCTCCATTCGCATTATACAGCAGTGTGTATTGAGCAGTGCTGACAATATTTCACCAGTTGATAGATCTGGCCGAGAGTAATAAAAATTTTTATACCTATGTATCGGGTGTTTCGCAATAACCTCCCTTCCTTTACATCAGGGATAGGTCAACTACTGAGACTTACATGTATAATAGTTAGCATACCCAAAAATCAAAGGAGCTGACAATGGAGCTACCCTTTCTCTTTTGAAAATTTTTCTAAAATCTGAATTCTGGTATAAGAGATTGCTCAACTGTATATTTCAATAATTATGAGCTCGTGAATCGTGTTTTGATCGTTAATTTGGGGAGAAATTCATCTTACGCGTACTTATCTTCCGCCAGCCCCCCCCCCCGCGTTCAACATACAAAATAGTGCCAGATTCGTATTCTGCACCCTTAGAAACATATATTTCGATATATCACAAGCTAGGATTATGAAATTTTTTCATTTTCCCTCTAGCAACCCCCTCCTCCTTTACTTTGAGAAATTTTTTAAAATCCAAATTCTGATGTCGGAGATTGTTCAACTATACGTTTCAACAATCAATTTGGAGCGGAATTCAGCTTATATATATATATATACCTGCGTCCTCAAAAACTTATATAATTCGATGTATCACAAGCGACAATCATAAAATTTTTTGGTTCCCTTCCTCCCTCGCCCCTTTGTTATGCAATTTTTCAATATTTTAATTTGACAGAAAAAATTTAGTCTTCAATGTACAACTTTACGTTTTAGCCCGATTAAGTGGCCTATTTTTCAAAAAAAATTGAAGAAACGAGATTTTTCGATTTTTTGATTTTTAGACTTTTTTTGAATACCGTCTGGTAGACCCTTGGCAGTACTTTGTGCCCAACAGACTGGCATATTCGGATTCAGCGTGAAAAATTCTATCAAATGGCATCCATTTCAGCCATCGACCTTTTCGGGGAAAAGTTCACGAAAGTTTTAAACTTTTGAGCTTTCACCAGGCTTGAAGGCAGCAGCTGCGAATCGGCAGGCTGGTGATTTTGGAAATGGGTACATATACCCTAACTTTTGGGACCGGCTCCAAATTTTAACCTTCTCTCTGTCCTTTTTTTTTTTTTGACAGGGCTCTTAGACTTTGTTTCTGATGAATTTTTTTTTTTCAAATTTTGAACAGTTTTAGAGCTGGATTGAAATTTTTAGCACGTTCTTTTGACCCCTCTCCACAGATATGACGCCCTATCGCACTTCGATTTTCGAAAAAAAATCACAAACGACCCACCCTGGTAATTACTGTACCTCTAGGTGGCTCCCATATCGAGAGCAGTACGTGGTAAAAAAATTGGTACCCTGAAGAGGTATGGAGTCGAGTTATTTCGTTTTTTGATAATTTCGCCGCGGTGTTATTTGTCAATTTTTCGATATTACACGCTCCCCCCATCCAATGACTCGCTCTCAGATGGGGCTTGGAGAGTGAAATTTTAGCTGTAGGGATAGTTTTGAATGTTCTACACGCCTGTAAGAAATTGTTTTCATTTGGGCGTGTAACACTTGGGTAGTTCCCTGGTGAGATATGCTATTTTGAAAAATTCATCTTCCCCTCAACCTGCTCCGCTCATTTTGAACATTCATAGAAAAAAGTAAATTACGATGAAAATTTGCGGTTTGCTCTGAAATACAGTGTGCACTCTCGAGTATGGGTGCTGTAAAAATCAAGAGTGGCGGCGAAGTAGTTCATAAAATATGACAAAATAACTGCAAAAAAATATGACTAAAAATTTGAATCTTTTTTCATTTTTTATAAATAACCTTTGAAAAAGCAATTATGAGCTCCTCGTTAAAAAATTTTGAAATTAATTGGAGAGCACCTTTAACTCAGTGGTTCGGGTGGTTACTTCCAGTTATGCATTTATACAGAGAAAGAAATGTCAATTGAGGGAAAAAATGTTTAATTTTGCAGGTTAATGCGAAATATGTAAAACTATGGCGCTATAAGATAACGAATACCAGTGAAAAACTATAGTAAAAAAATCAGAATAGGGGATGAAGTGGTTGGAAAACTATTACGATTTAAGCATAAAAAAATTTAGTTGAAAATTTTCATTTTTTTTCAGTTTTTGTGGATAACATCTGAAAAAGCTGTTATGAGCTACCGACTAAAAATCTCTAAAATGACTGGAAGTGCACTCCCCTCCAAAGGTTGCTTCTCAGCAGAGAAAAATCATATATTGAATGTCATAAAATGGAAAATCATGTACTTTTGAGAAAAAAATTGAAATTCATCGTTATTGCGTTTTATCAGCTAAAATTGATGTCCCTCATCTGTTTCAGGAAGGCATTTTCTAAAAAATTCTCCTCGCAGTTTTATACAAAATTGTAAAAAAACGCAAAAAGTGGCATATTTTTAAAAACCGCTTTGAAAAAAGGGTAAATGGTGAAAATTTGCCAACAATGGTAATTTTGAGTATAAATATGGGTAATAATTAATCTTTTGGTAAAATTTTCAAATTTTTTTTCAATTTTTGGAAATTAGCAAAGTTTGAATCAGTTTTGCAGGTCAAGTAAATTGAATTGGAAAGCCGAGATTTTTACCGCATCACTTTTTAGGTCATTTCGTAATTATTTTGACCTTCACCTTTTGCATACTTTAAAAAAAAAAAGGAAGCACAAGTGGTCTTTTTCAATAAACGCACAACGAGTAATATGCGTTTTTTCCCTATAGCAAAAGAGGGGAGAGGTTCTTACATTTCAAACTTTTTTTGGACCGTGTGGAGAAGATCAACAATCTTCCAGAATCATTTATAAAATCTGAAAATGGCAAAATTCATTTATTCAAAAATTTCCTTTTTGATAAAACTCAATTCACATGTCAGCTTCTGCAAAATAAGAGATGGCACAATATAATATGATCGTTCAGTTGGCATCTTCAAATTTATCCTACAAAAAAAAAACTAATTTTATATACTTTTTCATAGCCTTTTAAAATTTTAGGATGTGCACTATGTAGACTTCTTGAAAGAAATCTTGTTGCTCAGAGTTTGTTCTACCAAGAAGTGAAATAATCTTGAAACTTTTTTGTACACTCTGTAGATACATTAGTGTAATTACATGGAAAGAGATTAAATAGAAATATTAAATGGAGAAGCGGTGCTATTAAATTTTTAATTTGATATCGTCTTTTTGATAGCGTATAATAATGATTGTGATAGATACCTTCGTTAATGATGACTGTGCGGATTTTAAATATTCGTTATTGTAGTAAAATGTAAGTAACTGAGATGACGGCCAAATGATACTTGTGGCTAAAATGCGTTATACGATCTGCGATAATTTTACGAAATTAAAAAATTTGAAACATCGAAGCGTGTAATTATAGGGATGATGAGTAATGATTAAATTTATGTTGACACTGTCTTTTAACATTACGTGCGGTTCAATTACTTTGTCGTTGATTGGTATTGCCGTCTCAAATAATTCGTCGCTTGAAATTAAATATTACGTATGTAATTTTCGATCTTTCGTGATTGAAAACTTTACCTCTTAGATTGACATTCTCTGTCGTACTGCTAACGAAAATCAAACTATTACAGACTGTTGATATTTAATGAATGCAAGGAGGGGTGGAGTGTGTCAACAAAATTTGTTTCGGGATTCCAAGAAACTACTCGAAACCATAAGACCATATTTAAACACAGCCATGTCTTTTCATTATTTTTTCTGCCAAAACTAAAATCATTTAATTATCTCAATACCAATAAAAATCACTCCAATTCGGCCATTACGCTCCGGTTGGTAACAGAATAATTATATGTGAGTGAGGATGTTCTTGAATTGCTATTCAGTCTCGTCCGAAAGTTAGACAGAGATGACAGAGGGGCAAAAATCTTAATACGTGTTCGTTTGTTTCTCTTTCAGAAATCGATACATTATCAAAATTTGCGTAACATATTAAAAAATCAGCCTCTTGGGTAAATTAGTAGTGGAAATATAATGATTACTGTTGAGGTGTTAAAAAAATTTTGGAGCTTCGTACATTGACACCAATGTCCAAAATTTGAAACTCTCCTTCAGAAGCCTACTTTGAGGTCAACACTCAAAAGGGTACCAAAATAGAATTTCGTGGCCACAAAAACCACTGTATTGAATTCGTTCAACTTTTAGCTCGCTGGAATTTACACCTTGCTCGCGTAGATCTGAATTATTCATTTCTAGTGAAATTTTCAAGTGTCACTTTTTTTTCTTTTCGCCTTAGCTCCGTCCCATGACCACTTGGGAAAAAAGTGAAAAAAATTAAAATATTTGTCTTTCAACGCTGTACAACGTTTGTCTGAACTAACTTTTCGCATTATTTAGCATAACGCACTTATCCCTTTAGAAAGTTGTAATTTTTTGAAGAGCAGCCCCCCTCCCACTTTGAGAAAATGGCACAGTCTAACAATTTTCTTATTTTACATAATAATGGGAAGTACTATGCTATAAAAATGCTACTAACAGCGAATTACATGAGAAAATTTTTGAATATTATTCGTGTCAATTGGAGATTTTCAAAAATGATTTTTTTCTGAACGCTTCAGCTCCTCCCCATAACCTCCTAGAGAAAAAAGTCAAAAAAATGAAAATTTTCGTTTTTTAACGCACTACAACTTATTATGTTTCAACATTTTTTTCATAAGTGCATGATTTGGGAAGTAATTGCCAAAAAAAAACAAACTTTGCACCCTTTCGACCCGCAAAGGGAGGCGGGGCAAAATATGCGTGGATTTAGGGAAGTTCGGGAGTATTTAAATACATAATTCACAAACACCTACATAAATAAAATTGTTCGAAATTTTGTTTTTGCAATTTTTGAAAATTTTTGGTATTTTTTTTTTTAGCTTGGAGCTTTTGCTGGGAAGGGTAAATTTGAGCTGTGACGGCTAAAATTTTTACTTTGTTAGTTTGAGGTCATTTGGCCACCAGTGAAAACTACTTGTTGGTAATTTTGCAAAATTTGCAAAAATCCAACCACCCTAGATATACCTAGAGCTGAACCTACGTCTGTTTAAAAAATGGAATAATTTTTAGCTTAATTTTCTGCGTCATATTGTCAAAGAAAATCAGGTTATTACGATCTAACGACCTGCGGTTGATGAGAGGGATAATACATATCTTCTAAAATCCGTTTCGTGGTCTCAGAAGACCATTACGACCATTTTTGGCTATATCAGATATTTATTTTTATGTTTTATTTCGCCCCCCCTCCCCCACCAGGTACTAAAAAATTCTTTGGTAAACTCGATAACATTTGAGAAGTACGCTTCGATTAGCGTGCAATTTGATATTTTGAAGAAAGGTTTACTTCGGGTCAAAACCCAGTTGTGCCCAAATGTGAAGAAGGGGTTGCTGAGGGGCTGAAATCGCAAAAATTGTTTCTTTTCAAGCCAATCCATAGACAATTTAAAGTTGTATATCATATCCCAAAATCAACCTCCTAGATTAATTAGGAGAGGGAGATATGAGGGGTTTTCCCCTTTTGACGTTGCAAAGGACTATTCTTCCCCTATCTCCTTACCAATTAAGCTAGGCAACTTTCACCGCAAAAAAAGACCCCAGCCAGGAATCTTCAAATCTATGGAACTAGAATCACAAATGCTCAAACACATAAATTCTTAGGCCTACATCTTGACAAAAAAATGAACTGGAAAATCCACATAAACCACTTAAAGCAAAGGTCAAATAATGCAATAAACCTGCTGAAAAAGTTAAGTTGTACAAACTGGGGAGCCGACAGAAGATCGA
>FIZR01009541.1:0-13222 GCA_900060175.1 Ferrisia virgata | reverse complement strand
TGTGAATATGAACTTTTTTGACTGTCTTGACTAGCCCTACCTACTGGTGAAATATTCTTAAAACTTGTGGGAACACCCTGTAGTAGCTAGCCTAGCTACCCACAAACTTTTGTAGCTATTTATTTACTTGCCTTATATACGCGGTTATTATGGTTTTAAAAATTATACCGAAACGTATGCTCATTGTTCATCTTTTCTATGGCGAGGATAAAGCAGCCTCTATGTATGCGATGTAATCGCCGTTCAGGTTTTATATTATTAAATACCTATCTACCTACCTACCTACGTAGCTGGCTATCTACTACCTATTTAACAAATACAACGATAATGAATTATCATCTGCGCCGAATACGAGTTTACGAGTTAAATAAGCTAAACTACGTAATATATACGCGCGACGGGAAATACGGCTCGACTGTAATGAACGGAGACAGCAGAAAGACCGCGAAGGGTTGTACAGGGGGGAGGGGGGAGGGGGGAGAAAAACCTGCCGAACTGAAAATACTACACTAAATTACGATATGCCATTTTTACACGACTTTTTTATTAGTATACGAGTATCGATTACCAGCATTGTTTTAAAGTGGATAACATTTTCTGCGCGCCAGTAAACTGTTAACTTTTTGTGCATTATTTTTTAAAGTTTGCACGCGATATTACGAATATTTACGTCGAGAAGCGGTTTTTTTTGCTGCTGCGAAAACTTTTCTAGATGGGTTTTAAATTAAATAAAACGGCTTTTCCTCCAACAAAATAGTTCTATATCTAAGTGCCAACTTTGAAACGAAAGTATTGTAAAAAGTATTAATTTTTTCAATTTTTTTCCTCTTCTTCTTTTTTTTTTTTTTTTTTTTTTTTTTTTGTTGCCTCCGTCGGTCCCTTTGATTTTTACATAAATAACTAGACGGTAATTTACCATAAGTTTTTGCCGCGCGTTATTCAACCGGTAACTCGTGTTTTTTTTTTTCACGATGTGTTCTCGTTTACATGTACTTAGCTGTGTAGTGGTTTGTGGGTGTGTGTGTGTGTGTGCGTGTGTATTGTATTCTATGGTTCTTTTTTGCTCCCTCTTCTGCTCTCTTTATCTTTATGTTGTGCTCGCTTGAATCGAGGAGTTGTACTAAAGTGAATCGAAAGTCTACCGTCGACGACGAGCTTTACGAGATGAATTTTTTAGCCAAGCCCAACTCACAACTCACGTTAGACGGTTACACAAGAGGTGTACTCGATGATTACCTACATCGTAATAATATCGATGTTTGTATGTAAAAGCTAATTATCTTCAAATAGAAAAACTTTATATATAGGTAGCTCTAGCTTATACTTCCTACCTACTAAGTACGTAGTACCGCGTCTTTAGTATAAAATGAAAGGAAAACGTTGCTAAATACGTGCCTTTTCACGATATCTTGGTAAAAGTCGTTTTTAATACATGCCTCGTGTATTCATTTTACCATTTTAATTTTTTTCTCTTTTTTTTTTCAGGGAGAATAAAAAAAAAGAAAAACGCTCCGTAAGAAAGTTCACGTATTCGAGTCTCGTCGCGTCGCTTTGAAGCGACATCCAAATAAATCAACGTTTGAAGAAAAGAACGAAGAAGAAAAAAAGGTAATGAACGATGAACTATTTTTTGTAATTTTTTTGACAGTTTTTTTTTGTTTTTTTAAACAGATTTTTCATTAAGTATTTTTTGGAAATTTCAACATTTCCACGGTGTAGGCTTGAAGGGTATTATAAGGCTTTGGTTCCCTTTTGGAAATCGCTGTCGCGTCGTAAGAATTTTACACCTACTCGATTTTAATGTTCATTTCGCGAGCGAATAATTACTCGTTTGAGGGATTTACTCTGGGTCTGCGATCCGCGCAGAAAGTAAATATCGTGTTTATGAGAATTTGCAAAGGTATCCTGTTCTACCTGCCCTTCCCTGTTAAGAATACTGAATTCTTGTGTCTGCGAATTTTGGAAAAAAAATCCATCGGATACGTCGATAGACTATGAAATAATTTTTTGCTCGAAAACTGCCCCCCCGCTCCCCGCCCAAGTTCTCATCAATACGCTTACCGAACATGGAGAAATTTTTAAATTCGTGCCTGTGCGTAGTAGGGGCGAGGGCCTACGTACATGATGTTTTTTTTGGAACTCTTGCACCCGAACTGGGAGAGGGGAGGGTAAATAAAGTCGTTTTCAATCCTTATAAATCTGAACCTAACAAACCTCTCACAGAATATTTTTTTCTCTTAAAATGCGAATCTTGCTCAAAAATTGGGAAAATCTTCAAAAATATCGTTTTTTACGTCTATTTCCAAAATTACGCCCTGTACAAAAATTGATTTATTTCATTTCTGCAACTCTCTATCCTTCAAAAAACTAAAACTTATTTCATATTTTAATGTTTATTGATCAGAGAAATCGCTGGAAAAAAATGCTGAAAACTGTGTGAAAATTGATCTAGGATATGAAAAAAATTGTCAAATGCCGTCATAATTTGATCAAAAATCGCAGAAAATGACAAAAAACGAGTAAAAAATGATAAATTGATTTGAAATTATGAAAAAAATTGTAGAAAATCATCGAAAATCGGGTAAAAATGTGATAAAAATGGGTAAATGGAAATGAAAATTGATCAAAAATCACGAAAAAATATTGAGAAACAGGGGAAAACTGAACCAAAATACGAAAAAAAAAAAAAAACGTTAGAAAACACCGAAAATTGTATAAAAATTTGACATAATGTGTGAAAAATGCAGATTATTGATCCGAAATCAAGACAAAATGTTGAAAAATCGACAAAAGTTGTGCGAAAATTTGAAAAAATGTTTTTTTTAAACCTCAATTTTTACACAATTTTTGACGATTTTTAACGATTTTTTTCATAATTATGGTCAATTTTTACTTCATTCTCAAAATTTTTTCGTGATTTTTGATCAATTATTTGAAACTTTTTACCCCGTTTTGTTAAATTTTTACTCAAATTTCGATGATATTTAACGATTTTTTTTTCGTATTTTTGTACGATTTTCGCCTGTTTTTCGATATTTTTTTCGAAATTTTTATCCAATTTTCGTTATTTTTCAACCTTTTTTTATTCAAGTTTTAATTCTTTTTTCATTATCATTTGGCGATTTTTGATAGATTTTCTGCATTTTTTACGCGATTCTTTCAACTTTTTAGCCAATCTTCGATGATTTTTAACAATTTTCGCTTTCATGTTTCTTATCAATTTTCAGGTAATTTGCCAACGTACATTTATTACGAAATTTTGTCAATTTTTTACCCAATTTTCGATGATTTTTAATGAATTTTAAAAATAGGGAAACGTCTTGGAAAACTCGAAAAAAAAAACATTTTTTCACCGTGTTTTGCGCTCATAAGGTAGTTAGTCGTTTATGATCCAAAATTTTTTTTTCGTAATTTTTGAAATTTCAATTTTAGTATTTTTATGGCACGGGTGATGTGTATTGGGGTAATTTGTGCTGCTGAAAACGAGTATATTAACTTCTCTGGGATCGCATGAAGACTGTATTTAGAAGGTTCGATTTATACGATTACGACACCAATATTATCAATATCGGTTCATCCCGTGAGTAGGAGGTGGCTGTACGAACGGATTTGGAAAGGTATTTAAGCAGGAAAATGGTTTTATATTTACTTATGAACTTTCTTGAATATAGTACGCAAAAAACGCAATTTTTGAGTTCGCCTCAGTGCCCAGAAAATTAAACAAATTTCAATTTATAGTATTGATATGTGTAGAAAGTACATATTTTGAGAAAAAAATTCATATTGGTCGTCTTGGGTTTGGATCCACATAATTTGAAAATCTCTTCTTTTTACCCTTCTCCTGCGAGCCAAATAGTCGGTACCCCCAAAAAGCACGTTTAGGGTCGCTATTGAATGTACATGCCTAATTTCAAGTTCCTATATAGCTCTATTTGGAGGGGAGTGATGCGAGAAACAAACTCCAGAAATAGGAAAAATCGCTGGACTGGGACGGGGTGAAAGAGGGCTGAAATGTCGAGACCGATGGTCCCTACTCAATGTACCTACTAAATTTCAGCTTCCTAGCTGTATTTGAAGGAGAGTTATGCTGGGAACAAAGTTAAAAATATCAAAAAATGAGAAAACCTTGCCAAAAAATCATATTTCCGGGGCTATGAGGGAGTGCATTTGAGCTGGAAAGTCGGGACCCCCGAAAAGCACATCTAGGGTCCCTACTGAATGTACACAGTACATACCTAATTTCAGCTTCTTCGCTCAATTTAGAGGGGAGTGATGCCAGGAACAAACTCAAAAAAATAAGAAAAAAGTCGAGAACGCCAAAAGTCACATCTAGGACCATCCCCCCCCCCCAAATGTACATACCTAATTTCAACTTTCCATCTCATTTTGGCGGGAAGATAGCGGAGGAACAGCCATTTTTCAAGGTCAGAAAGGGGAAACCCCCCAAATCTCCACTCCTAATTGACTAAGAAGGTTGATTTTTGGATATGTTATATATACCTTTGGATGCTCTATCAGTGGGTTAAAAAAAATAATTTTTGCGTTTTTCGCCCCTCAGCACCCCCATTTCCCAAATTGGGGCATAACTTAATTTTAACCCAAGTTCATCCCCACTCATATATATCTAATCCGCCGCCAAACTGAGCTGTTTGCCCGAATTGGAGCGATTTCGATCGGTATCGAGCGGAGTAAATGATTTCGATGTATGGAGGAAAAAATAAAATAAAAATAAATATCTGACATGGCAAAAAATCGTTTTAATAGGCTTCTAGAACCCCAAAACGGATTTTGTTGATATTCCCCTCTCATCCGCCGTTGGTCGATAGACTGCAATAGCCTGGTTTCCATTAACAATATGACATAAAAAATTAGGCTAAAAAATAATGTTCTTAGCAGAATTGTTTCTAAATTTCACTGCGATTGTGTTGTGTCTGCGTACTGAGCCGAGTCGCAGATTTTTAAAAAGATCTGATGGACTTTTCTGAAAGCTTTTAGCAGATTTTCTCAATTTTCTCTTCGTTCTATAATTTCCTCGTAAGTATTTAGATGGTAAAAGTCTATCTTATTACGAAGAAAACTGAACTTAAAAAAGGCAGCAAAGACATCTACTATACGTAATACCTAAACATGGTCAAAGCAGGCTTGAAGAACTATATGCAGAACGAATTTCGCAAATAATTCGATAGAAAAACAAAGAATAAATTCAAGCTGAAAATTATACGTGCGCAAACAAATAAAGTGAAAATGAAACTACACAACTTGGGCGTAGAAAATCAAAATTCTTCTGCTTAAATCGAATCCCAAACGTTGATTACATTTCAAACGATAATTAGCTCGGACAGTTGACATTAATTCGCACTTTAAACGTGTAGTACAAGTACAGGCCCTAAGAAAGTATCGTACCATGGAAAGCGGAACTAGAAAGTAAACGTTCAATAAAAGCCTCGATCTCGTAGGAAAATTATAAACGAAAAAAGGGAGTGAAAGGTGAAGGTGAGACGAAAAATTCTCGTTACACCTTTCGATCAATCTACTGATAAATGATATCCAGCTCTTGATGTTAGTTCTTAAATCGACTCGAACGTATTCGAGACTTTTCTCCCATTACACATCGAGTGTGTAGGTATATTACCAGTACGTATAAGAAGAATGCACGTATGCGAGTGTCGTTCTACTTTTTTTCCCCCCTACGTGTACGATTATCGAAGAAGCATCGGACCGAATCCGCGTACAAGGGACAAGGGACAAGGGCGAGAACGGTTCTTTAAAAGCTACGATATTTAACCTCCAATTTCCAACGTAAAATAGCAAAAAAAAAAGAGAGATAGAGAGAGGGAGAGAGAGGGAAAGAGAGAAAAAACAGAAAAAGAAAAAGAAGAATCCTGAGAATTGTAAAAAGTTTTAAAAGATACACCCTAACAATGGAAATATATCTTTTTGGCTTCTTTTCTGCATTTGGAATTGTTTTATAGTTAAAAGGAGGAAGATGATCCCCTATAAATAACTGTTAAAGAGACTAAAAACACTGCTAAAGTCGACATTTAAAAATATAGTTGACTTCCTTTTAATTTTTTACGCTTTTCTCTCTCTTTTTCTCGCTCTTTCTTCTTCGCTATCTTATTCTTATTTTTTTTTCTTTTTTAATTTTACGTACCCTCGCTCTCTCTTTTTCATCAAGCCTCGGTCTTGTATGTTTCGCATAGTTGCTCTGCTTTCTTCCTTTAACGTTATTTCTGCAGTGTGCACGTCTCGCGCCTCGTATACGCGACGATGATAATTTTATCGGCCTTTGCTCGTAAATGCACAAACAAAGCTTTATATCCTTTTTGTGTGTGTGTGTGTGTTTTTTTTCGTTTCTTTTTTACTAACCAATTCCAGTCTATTCCGCGTTTATTTATTTTTTTTTTCTCAGAATTTTTTTTTTTTTTTTTCAAGGCTAAGTAATACCTACTCGTATATATATATATATGAACACCTTTCAATAAAAAGTCGATAGATTTTCTTTTATTCTTCTGCAGGTGTGTTCGTTTCTTCCCTTTACCCAGTCGAATAGATGAAATGGAAATGGTAGGAAAAAAAACGGAATATCACCGAATCTTTATATATAGACGTACGAATGTAGCGGAAAGGCACTAGCGTAATTTCGCGCCTCGAATTTCGAAATAAGAGAGGAAAATCCGTCTGCGTCAATTTTTAAATAATATTCAATTTTCAGAATTGGTTACCAAGATTTTTATTTTGGCGTTCGTTATTAAAAATTGGCCCGTTACGCGACGTTATAACGTTATACTACTACTACTACTACTACTACTAATACTGTTACGCCAAGTCTAAAAAAAATTGTTTTTATTATTTTCTCCAAAATTAGGCACAGGTAAGCCGGTAACCGAACTTCTATACCTTATTATACGGTGTCGTATACGCAAGTGTGATGAGCGAATTTTTTCAATTATTTTTGGTAAATTTAACGGTTACAATACGAAATACCGACAGGCAGAATTTAATTTACATTAATAAGGATTTGTTCTTCATATTTACCCAGCTCTATTTCTCGCTCATACTCTGCATAGTCTGTACGATCGCTTGCGCCTTTTGCTTACATGCTACATGCCGACAACGTTTATACGTACACAACGAAATCCGGCCGCTTATTTATGCTCCAGCTATAGGTTATATAGGCTCTCCTCCATCTGCATCATTTTAATTATAAACTATACCTACTTCTCGGTATACTATATATATATATATAGAGGTAATAGGTAGGTAGCTAGGTAGCGCCCTATATAGACACGAGTGTGTAGCAGAGTGCGAACGAGCCATACCAGAAAAAGAGTAGGTATCATCCTTCGCCGGCATCATAATAACCGGAGATAAACGCAACGCGGTGTCGTCGAATCGAATTCATAATCTGGCGGATTAAATCACCGAGCTCGGTTCGTCAATTTGATTCGCAAAATTCATGCAATCGCCGCGTTAAATATAGCTCTATTCGTACAACGCTGACGCCACTACGATTACAAATCCCCCATTCATATCGAGTAGCTAATTCTTTTTGTATGTATTTGGAACGAGCGAAATGAGCGAGCTAATTAAAATAACTCCAGATTTTTGTCTCTCGCCTTCGTACTCGTTTAAAATGAAAAAACCGAAAATGCGACGCGATAAATGCCCGTCACATATTTTTAATAATGTGAGCTACGGGTACGTAGGAGCCTGGGAGGTGGGGTGGCGCAATTGTGTACTCGCATTTTTCAAATTTGCCGTAATTTGAAGGTCAGTTTGGAGCACGAGGGCGTCGGATCAAAATAGTAAGTTAATATTCGATCTCAGCGACGTCGAATTAGTAACAATCATCATTTTAATAATTTTACAAAATGTTTACATTTTACAAGCGGCTAGATGGGGATTCGAGGGACGAAGCCAAAAAATAAGCGAATATTTATGCTCAGTGACCTTAAATTAGTAACCATCGATGTATTAATCCGATTTTTCATCAATTTTTTTGAAATTTTATCATAATGAGGGGGAGGGAGGCTGGTGGGGACGTTTAGAGGGGTCGGATCACAATACTGAACCAATAATCAAACTCAGCGTCCTCGAATTAGTAGAAATCCATACGTCACTTCACTTTTACAATTTCTTTGAATTTTGACCGAAATTGAGAACCCCTGTACCTGTACCTCCCAAGGATGGTGAGATCCAATTTTGAAAATTTATTAATTAAAACTAGCATAAAAAGTTCCATTCGTGGTTATATTTTCAGATTTTTAAACGGTATCTTTTAACCTTTATACTCATCATGAAAAGTTGAGCTTTTATTTCAAAAGTTCAAATTTGAGCTTTCAAAATTTTTAACATGAATTTCGAATCACCATCGAATTGCCAACAAAACCACGCAAACCAATTTGTCCTAAGTCTAACCAATCCGGAAATATGAGCCTTCAAAGTTAAACTGTTTGACAGAAAATCGCAATCTTTTGAAAATTGTAACCCCCCCCCCCCCCCGCTACCTCTGTGAATGGTTAAGGCCGAAATTACGGTGATTGTTTTTTACCAGACTAATCAGAGAAAGTCGCAAAAAAATTTGAGTGAAATCAAAAAACCCGAGTCGCTTTTTGGATCGTTCTGACATGGAATGAACCAGTAGGTTTTCAAGTTACATGTTTGCTATAAAATTTACTGATTTTTTGGTAATTTAGAAGCATTTGAATTCAAATTTTCAATATTTTTAGGTATTTTTTCCGATTTTTATTCAATTTTAGGAAGCAAAGAAGTATGTTCGATAAAAAAGTGTCTATAACTTTATCAATTTCTTCTTTGAAAGTGGCAGGTTTCTTCGCTCGGGATTGCTATTTCCTTTTTAATTCATTCAGTGTGTTTCCAAATTTTTCTATTCGCTTCAAGGAGAAATTCGCGTTGTCTTCAGTAATTTTGGTTCCCATTAATTTTTCTCCACAGTTTTCAATGAGCAGATCCAGTTTTTCTCTATTGTTTTCAAGTCCCTCAAGTTTAGTATCTGTCTGTCAAAGTTGGTAATAAGTAGTCTTCCAAAGTAAAGTAGTATTCTAAAGTCGAACATATCAAGCTCAGTAAGTCGAATTCTAACTACACTTTGCTACCAGTTTTTGTCATGAGACAAAACGAGTCGTGGCAACAGTAATATCAGTTTAATAAGCAAGTTACATAGGCTATCTACTCTGTAATATATGATGTAATTATAAAGGAATCTCGCATTAGACGCACTGGATGCCCAGTAGCCAGCCCAAACACAAGGAAATGAAGAAAATCTATTAGTAGAGCAAGCTGGTCATTCAGCGGACTTTCAAAGAAGTTGTAGTGAGAGTAAAATGAAAGGAGAATGATCAGTTTCTTATACATGTTACCAATCAAACCAAAATTCTGGACAAACGCAAATTTCCTAGGCCGAACTAGAACATCCTAAGAGCTGCAAAATGTTCTGGTTTGCCCTATGACAAACCAGTTTTGCAGAGAATATTTTAGGAATAACTGGTTTATCTTAACAAAATTTGTCCGAACTTGTTTTGGCCTGCGGGATATTTTAGGAAAACCAGCGCATCCGATAGGGAGTAGAACAAACTTGAAACTAGTTCAACTAGTTAAGATATTGCAGGATGAACTGGTTTTCTATACAATGCCTTCATTCGATAAAATTAGTTTGTCCCATTTCACACGGGATGTAATGGGTTTTCCTAAAATATCCCCAGGCCAGATCAGTTTAGACAAATTTTGTTAAGATAAACTCATCATCATCAATAGGTCTCAGTCGCTTACGACCGTATTGCACCTAAAAGACTGCACCATCTATCACAATCCCGTGCCTGTGAAGCAGCTCTCACCACAGAGCCCATTCGCACTTTGATGATGTCAGACCACTACGTTGGAGATTTTCTCTTCCTCTTTTAACAGAGGCTCACCAAAGAGAATGTCTTTTTCAAGATTACTGACTTCCCTCCTGGTTAAATGTCCAAAATACTCTAGAAAGCGTTTTTCACATAAAACACTTGGCCTGACTGGCTCCTGTATTTCATTGACGATTGAAATGTTGATTCGTCGCGCTGTCCAAGGTATGTTCAGCATCCTTCGGCAGACCCACATTTCAAAGGCGTCGATTCTTCTTTTATCTTCTGCCTTTGACATCCATGCTTCCATGGCATATAGGAAAACAGAAAAAACAAGTGATTGTATAAGTCTCTTCATTGGGTTTCGGGAGATATTGTTATTACATGTGACATTACGCGGTCTGGTCATAGGTGATTTGCTCAGAGCAATTCGGCGCCGCATTTCCGCCGACAAGCCTCTATCTGCTTCGATAATTGAACCTAAATAAGCGAAAGCGTTGGCCATTTCGTATTCGCTCAGGGCTGCAGAAACTGGAAGACTTTTGGCACGATCCATCACCGCGACTTTCATTTTTGACGTATCAATACAAAGTCAAGTTTTTCGCTGGCTATCTTCACCAGGTTGACGAACTCCACCATTACCTCTTCATCCGTAGTACTCAAGGCGGTATCATCTGCACATCGCAGATTAGAGATTCTTCTTCCTTGTTATGTCTAAAATATTATCAAGCAAAAATGATTTTTCCTAGGACAAACTAGGACATCCTCTTCAGCTTATCTTCTGCTGTGTCGTTCTTTTTCCAGTTCGCTCATCGACTGTTGGATTTTAGTTTAAGAGACTGTGGTGTGCTAGAAGATGCGTCTTCTCCAGGTATTTTCCGTGGCTTACTACCGCGAGTTAGAGTTTGGGAGGTTGAAAATCAAAGTCTATTGGATGTACAGAGTTCATTTTTCATACTGCTGGTGGCAGCATTTGCAGAGATTGGCCTTCGCTAGTCCAACGTGATCGGTATTCTTTATCACTTTCATCTTGGAGACGATGAAAATAAAATTTAATTGGTAGATTCTTGTATGAGAATCCGCGAGTGCATAGGATTATAAAGTTCTCTCGGCAGCTTTTGTCTAGATTCCTCCAGAAGGGAATCTCTGTTGTTAGGCCAACGTCTCGTCTTGACCACAGGTCTTCAACATGTCAGTTTAGGATTTTCAAACTATGACCATTACGATGTTCTACATTGACCTACGCAAAACTAGTTTTCCTTGAATAAACTAGAATATCGTATGGTTCTTAAGATGTTCTAGTTAGGCGTGAGTGAAACCAGTTTGGTCTAGAAAATTTCCGTTTATCTGGAATTGGAGTTTGACTAGTAGTAACATGTACGCTAATTTTTACACGTGCGGTTTACTACTTAATATCTTAAACTGGCTTGTGTTGCGCTAGTGACATAAAATACATTCACATCCGCGACAGAAGATCCATAGCTCCATCCCTTTTTGAGATATGCGAGTCAAATTTTGTATAGCAAACATTATCAGCACAAATGGTCAAAACCCGAGATATATTTATTTAATGGGTTCGCGGTTTCATCTTGTTTAGTGGCACAAACTTTTTGTGAACCATATTTTCAAGTGTATTTCAAATTCGGGACATGTTTTTCTATTCACTTCATTTTGGTGCAGACTGACGTACATAATCTACATAATATTTCGAAAATTCCAAATATGTCATTTTACAGCTTTACGAAACATACGCTCTTTCAACTTCCAAGTGAAGAGCAAACAAAATTATAAATCAATTTGCAGGATATTCTTGGCCAATCGAACGCGAGTAATTTACACTTCGGTACTTATTTGGTTAAAAGTAGAAGGGAAGCAAGCAGAAGACGACGCTGATACTACAGTAACGCGACGTAAAATTAAAATTGAATTAAGGGACTCACTCGGGTCAAACTTGTATAGATAGGTAAGTATCTATACCTGCAGCTTTTATACTCTCGATAAAGTTTCCGATGAATTTCTACTCGTCTTCCTCGCTTACAATTTATCTTCTTCAAGTTTTACTTCGTCATTTTGGTGGGGAAAAAATAAAGGAGAAAGAACGAAAACAACCCCAATGAAAAACTGCGCTATTTCGATTCCACCCACATGATTTTTCTTCCAATTTACGAAAACTTTGCAAGACATTTCCATCGTTTGGCGATTCATCGTCGTCGTCGTCGTATGCTTATGTTGCGTTGTACGAGCATTAACCAAAACGATATAAAAATCTTTCGTCTGTCACTGTCGTCGTCGTGTTATTTAACGTTTGATGGACCCAGACACGTACTGGTAATTCGGGCCCAAATGAACAGCGTGGGAGTTGGTTGCGCCTTCGGGTATCGAATACATACTTATCCATAGAACGACGCACAGCTACAGATGTACTATGGCTATGTGACGTTGTATCGTGTGCGGGTGTACAATTGTACACGCGATTATCGACATAACTTACGCTCGAATTTCGTTCGACAAAATGACAACGAGCAATTTTTGCCTGGTATTATTTTTACAGCCGGCCACCTCGTCGCGTCGCCGACCCGCCCATGTAGAAAATCAAATGGAAAATTTAACGCGACATTGGCAAACGAGATAAGTTTGGAAATTATCGAACTCGAAAGGCTATTCTGATGGTGTCGCATTCGTCGAAAATCGCTCCTCGTCATCCGCGTGTGCGAGAATAGAGAGGATCAACGAGCGTCGTCATCGCGCTCCCGCACCGAACCGCTCCTCCGAGCTAACATTATAAACACATTACCAAGTTTTAAAACGCTCCATCCAGCGTGCCCCGCCATCCGGCAGCACAGCGCGTTCAGCCTAGCCTAGCCCTAGCCCTAGCCTAGCCTAGTCCACTCGGCCATCGTAACAGTACATCGGTCGCGTTTCAACATTTACGCGTGAGATGCGATACGATACGGACACGTAGAAAGAAAGAAAACTCGTCAAAATTTTCGCGCAAAAAGCACCGGCAAATCGGTGTCGTAATTTCCCTCGAGGATAGGTTTCCAAACTACTCTATACGTGTATGTGCGTCAGTGTTTGTATACAGTGTACCAGTACACATGTGTAGTGTGTGTGCTGTGTAAACCATCCTACCTAACCGACCTACAGTCGAGTCCGTTGATGATGGTCGTAGCTGCGTAAGGGTGTGTTATAATGACGCTTATACATTTCCGCTACCATCTAGCACCTCCTGCATATGTACTAGACTACTGCACGGTCACCAGTTGACGAGTAAAACGAGTATACTCGTCAACACACGGGTATGGTTTTACCCGTCTGATAAGTGAGCTAGACTGTTCTACCCAGGTAAAACTATAATCGCC
>FIZR01009539.1:0-78115 GCA_900060175.1 Ferrisia virgata | reverse complement strand
TCCTTTTCAAACTGATTTTAAAGTGTTTTATTCGATTTTTGAAAAAAATACGTGATGATCTTTTTTATTAGAAATTTGACCAGCTACATTTTTCGATCCGACTTTTTTTCTCTGTCTCGTTTGGAAACAAAGTTAGACAAAGTTATTGGTAAAAATTCTGTTTTTGAGGGAGAAATTGGCATATTAGGGACGAAGCTCCAGTCCGGTTCTGGATACGTTGTTTAGATGGTGGTGTACTACAATCCTGTGAAAAAAATTTTGGTCTTAAATTTTTTGTTACTTCGACACTTTTTGTGCTAATTTGACTGGACTACTAAAGCAAATCGAGTAATTTAAGTTTATAAAATTTTTTGAAAAAAAGTTGATGCGGACTGAGGGAAATTTATAGTCGAAGGACGTTCTTCTTTACATCTTGGCGACCATATTGTTGATGATTTTTTTGTAAAAAATTGAAAAATTATTTAAACTTGTTTACGATCAGAAGTGATGTGAATTTAAAATGAATATTCGATGGAGATTAATTGCTTAATATAGAGAAAATTTGGCCTACGTGCGTGAATTTATATATGCTGTATATTTTCCTTATCAATTATCGTTCTCACTTGTCAGCTCATTTAAGCAGTTTTCTAATTTCCCAAAACTTAGATTTCTTGACGTTAAGTGGGTGGATTATTTATTGTTGATTCAAAATGCTGATAGTTTAATAAAAATGCTTCGTACTGTGCGAAAACAAAAGTTTCTTAAATTTAAGATACCATCTGTAGAAAAGCTGTATTATTTGAAATTTATCGATTTATATCGAGAATTCATATATGTACCTCACCTACATATATTTTGTTTCAACTTTTAACAATGTGCTCGTGCCTCGTATATGTATTAATACATTTAATAGAAGTGTCAACATTCGATGGTGATTGTATTATTACAAGGAAGGCTTTCAGTTCTTGTATTAATAATTCATATTGGAGAAACACAAAAAATACATTGTTATGATACAATGTGAAGTAAAAATTTATCAGGAAAAAAAATCCACTTAATTTAACATTTTCGATTTTGAATCGTTAAACAACTTCTTGGAATTATTTTCTTATAAAAGACATCTCCAATCCAGATGAACTTAGTACGGTAGACTTGAATCGAATTACGGTGCTGGATTGAAGTTGAAAAAAAAAAAACTCGAAACTTTTCCCAGTCAAGAGCTTACAGGATTTTTTTATGTTTGCGAATGACATCAGGTACCTATTCTATTTGTGAAAATGTCACGTTCAAATAAACTTCAAGTTTGGTCCATTGCAAGTGGGCGTGAAAATACGCTACACTTATTCGAAAAAATTGCCTGCCTCGAGGGTATTCTTTGAGCGATTGTTTCTACGTTGTATTTTTATACAAATAATTTTTTATTAATTCCTACGCGCGTTTTGGAAATTTTTTTCTCTTTCTTTACGTGGAATTTTTATTCCGTTTCCCAAAAGGTTGAAAAGGTTAAATCATATTATGCACTTAGAATAGTGCTGTATTTTTTATGCTAGTCCCGTCATAATATTTACTTGTTTTAATGCAAGTCTCAACAAAAACAAATACCGAAGACGTATAAATATTATAATTTACAAAACAGATCGCCTTACAGTAATTAATTAATTTTTTTATATGTTCATGTCTAAGAGATTTTTTTCTTTTTTCTTTCAGTACATGACTGAAAAAATTGGTGGAGCCGAAGGTACTAAATTAGATGTTGACTTCATGGACATGGAAAGGGTGAGTATCTTTACTAACAAATTTAACCTATTATTAGGGTGAAATTTCGTGCACTGAATAAATGAACGGTTTAATTAATTTTAAGCTTTCGGACTTTAGTGTGTTGCTTAATTTTATGAAAACACTTTAGCAAATCAATATTTGTGAGTTTTTTTGTTTTTTTTTTTTTAAATTTCATTTCCATTTTTGGCTTTTTAATCATGTATTTGAAATTTCTCAGTGAAGATTTTAAATGTTAACTATTATAAATAAGTATTGAAGTAGAGTAATAAAATTAACGCTGTTGCGAGTATGCGAAAATTTCTACGCTTTGTATGGAACACAGCGTGGCAATGTTTATTTTATTTTTAATGTACATCAGAAATGAAATAAAAGCGATCGTTTTACATAGCTGGAGAATCGAGTGGTAGACTTAAATGTTCTCGAAATAGAAGATGATCTTAAATAATGATTATATTTATGGATGAAAACTACATTTTCTTTGATGGTTTTTTCTTTTATTGATATCTATGTATATTACGTGCTCGTTACTTATGATGCTTTTTATTTTTATGTGAAAAATAACTGTACATCTTTGTCAATTTGAATTATTCGCCAGTACAGGCCTTTCTTTTCCCCATAAAATCATAGAATAATATTTTGCTGCGTTGTGAATTTGATTTAAATATCACGTTATCATAAGTTGTTGTATTTCAAGAGCCCGAGGAAGTTAATATGATATGGTTTTAGTATACAATATTTAAAACATAAAAAATGGATCATAATTAAACATTTTATGCTTATACCTTAACCCCAATGATTATTGAAATTTGCAAACCATATAACGTTTATGTAAAATGAATAAAACTCGAGGAGGTGTGATGGAAATGTTGTTGAAACGAAACACCCTGCACAAAATGTTAAACGTTCTGCAGTTCTGTCAGTGTGATATTTTTCTTAATATTATTTTTTGTTGAACTTTCCATTTAAATAAATTTCAGTAAAGATTTGTTTCATAAAAGACAGAAACAAGCAAACAAACAAAGAAAAAAAATTTTTTTCGAATTTCCCAGTTTTTGTCGAAATTATAATGAATAAGCGAACCTTGAAAATGTAAAATTCAAAGTAAGTATTTGAGAGTGGTTTGTAAAAAAAAATAAATAAATCTCGCCAATGTTGCTCCGGCCAACTTTGACTAACCCAAAGGGCAAACAGTGTTATATGCTATGGTAAAACATAGTGATATTCGAAGAAATAATGAAGAAAGAACTAGGTCAAGAATATCGTAAAGGGGAGATTTTAAATTTACTTGGACGGAAGTTACGTAGAAAAAAGACTATTCACGACAATATTGGTTAGCTTTTTTCGGGTATTATCAACGTATAAAGCTAGTTGGATAAGTAACCGAACACTGTGAAAGTGGAAAATATAGTTAAAGAAATTGCAACTCGGAGAATTGTGCTCCTTAGGTGAAAACTTCTTATTGATCGGTGTATAATCTTGAACTTGTTGGCGTTGCTTTTAACAGCATAACCATCGCCATACGATAGAATCTATCTCAACGTGCGTATATCTGTATAGTAATATCCATTCCTCCTATCGTAATTTCAATATCTGCGTATTATTGTGTAATTAGATATTTTATAGTGCTGATGATTACGTAGGTGATAAACAACGTGTATAAAAAGTTTTGTGGGTGTTTCAATATTAGACGTAAATGTCGTCAATCAAATCTGTACAACGAGGAAATAAAATTGACCGATGTATTGACAATGTTAAATATTTACGCCCTTGGTCATTACCTATACGATGTACGAGAACGTTATTCTCAAACTGATGTCGTTCTGTTTGCTCTGGCATGTTTATTTTCAAAAATTTTGCCATTACCGATGGTTAACTATTCTGTATTCATTTTTTATTTACCACCAATGCCCTCGATCAATCAATCGCTGCAAATATTTGAAGAGAAAAATTTCGAAACCAAATTTAAGAAACATCGAATTGTATAAAAAGTAATATTCTATTTTATGATGAAAATCACACTTTTTAGATTTCTTCATATTTACAGTTTTGGTCAGTACTTTAATATCCAGATCTCCCCTCTCCGTATAGTGTTATCAGTAATACTAACGAGAGACAAATCAAAACAAATCTTCTGTACCAAATCAAGCCACAAATAATCAAAAAGAGATCTAATTTATCTTGAACTACCTGTAAATTTTTGTTTAGGTAAATTAAATTGAAATTAATTAACTAATGAATTTTACGTACACAAAATGGCGATTAAAATATTATCGTAAAAAACGATAAAGAAAGAAAAAATAAGTTAGTGAAAAATGAATGATCCTCAAGTGTCGAGTTCGTGCTTCTTTTGCATACGTTTTAGATGAACTAATTTACACGTACATAATATCTGCTTTTCTTATTCTTTCTTATAAAATAGATAAAGTATTTCAATGAATAAGTAATTTAAAAGATGCAGAAATATTGTCCTATTTGAAAAATTTGTTGTTATACTTACTTCGGTAATTTCTCAACAAACCACTCTATACTTTTACGAATTTTGGTAGAACGTTTGTTCCGTTGTAAATTTAAAGTGAAACTGCATTACCTAAGTGTTCAATGCTCTGCACTGCATTATGAATGACGAAAAAGGTTGAGTGTAGTGAAATGCGTTAATATATTTCAATAGTATATTGTAATAGTAACAAAGTAAAAACGTTCGAGTGTAAATTTTTTTTCAATTCATTTTTATCGTTTGCGAGTTCTTACAGTGAAGTTTGCTCGCGTATTTAGAAAATTCTTTTTAATTTTTAAAAATAAATTCGTTCATTTTTTCAAACTATTACTACCTAATAGAAGCACTTGCTTTAATAAACACTAATTTATTCTTCATGTGCAGAAAACGGACGTCACAAATGAACTGGTCGAAGAATTACAGCTGAAAACTAAAGAATTCTTGCAACCGAATCCAACAGCTAGAGCGAAAATGGCTGCAGTCAAAGGTATTTCAAAGCTAAGCGGTCAAGCAAAAGCATCCACTTACCCTCAACCTGAAGGATTGCTTGGCGATTGCCTGCTTCATTATGGTAAAAAATTGGGCGACGACAGTCTGTTTGGTTAGTTTCATTGGCTTTCTCATCTATTCTATTATATTTGAAATTGAATTATTGAATGTCGTTCATTTATTTCCTCAGGTCAAGCTTTACTCGAATTTGGTGAATCTCTTAAGCAGATGGCTGATGTCAAATATGCTCTCGACGATAACGCTAAACAGAATTTTTTAGAACCTTTACACCATTTACAAATGAAAGATTTGAAAGAAGTTATGGTAAGTGAGTTTTTGCTTTTGTCATGCTAATATCGATACTATTAAAACTTCGCTAAAATATTAAAACATAATGGACTTTGTAAAGCATCAAAATTTTATAAACCATTCAAATAGCCCGCTCTCTATGAAGAATTTTTGAAATTTCTCGCTACCCACAAGAATTAAATGTAATTTTGAAATTTATTACTTTCTAATGGAAATTTTTCCGCATTTGCAAAAACAGGCTCATCTATCTAACTACATATCGGTCCTTACAATTGTGCGAATTTCATCGGTTGTTTAAATTAACTATGGTTTCATCAAATTTTATCATATTTTTTCGCCGAAATTCTTTTATTTCCTAAACTTATTTGTAAAAATTCTATTTCAAATGCGGAAAGAACTTTACATTATAAATATTGCTCTTGAAACGATTATTAACTAGTTTTAAATTCAATTTGATGTCGGTCGAAATATGTATTATGATTTTATTTTCAACGTTGTAGCAGTTTTTATTGATTTCGCCCCTCTGTCGTTTTATGTCTATAGCATCATAGAAAAAAATTACAAGGTAGACGATTGGATTTCGATTGTAAACGAAGAAGGCAAGCTAAAGGTGAGTTCAAGTGCTAATTATAGTTAGATATCAATTTATGTAGCTAGTAGGTAGGTAATAGGTATCACTAAAGCTATTAAGTTCGTAAGCTACTTATTTTCAAGTTGGGAGATAGGAGAAAAAACAGAATATTTCAAAAGACCTTTATTCTTATAAGTGAAAATTCCTCTTGTATGTTTATTTTAATATCATTTGAATGAAATTTAAAATCAACAACAAACAAAAATTAATATTGAGTTCATTTTTATAATTTTATACAGTCGTGAAAGGTGGTGTTAAAAATATTGAGATTCGCTTTTCTCTAATAATCAAATTCGTTCAGCTAAAGAGGTGGTACAACTTGTAACAAATTAATTAATAATTTTTTAAAATTGTTTCCACTTTCCAATGAGAATGTGTTCGTATAAAATATCGTTTTGATTTCTCTGCAAAAAATCCGCTCGCTTTCCAAGTAATACCTTCTGAAAGTCACAGCCCTCAAGCTGCTTGCAGTTTCAAGCTAGAAGTTTCTTATTGTTAGTCTTAACTTTCAACTTTATCTCTAAAAATTCATAAAATTTTGGGAATCGATTATTCTTATTAGTGTATTCCAGTAAAATATAATTCATTTATGTAAACTACTCGCGCTCAAATTTCACAATTAATTAGTAAAGAAAGCGCAGTTTTCGCCTTTCAATATACGTAGTGTGTAAATAAAATATGTTTTCTATTCAGTTGTACGCACTGGTAGTACATATGCTTTGAAATTTATTCTAAACACTTATTAAACATCCTTATGATTTATATTATTAACTCTGGATTATTATTTTTGTATTGTTTTTACATTTTATTGTTTATTTTCTCATAATACAATTATTGGCATTCGTATGTATTTTGTAACCATGCATTACCGTTTATTTTTTTGTTGCATTTTTTTTTTGTTTTATGTTGGCTTTTCATTGCTTGATTTTTATTTTGATTTTCTACTCGTCGTGGATTGTACGGATTTGTCGTGGTAAAGGATCTCATTTTACAGATGACGAAGTTCGACAGGCGGAAGAAAAATTTGCCGAATCGTTACATCTAGCGCAGTTGGGTATGTTCAATTTATTGGAAAATGACGTGAGTATTTAAACCAATAATATTTAGCAATGATTGAGTACCTATATATTTTCAAAAAAACGAAAAACGATCTAAGCTTTACAAATAATTTTTCTTAGGTGGAGCAAGTGTCACAACTTACAACGTTTGCTGAAGCTTTGTTAGAATATCATCAACAGTGTGCAGAAATTATGAAACTAGCTGTTGAAAATCTGCAAGAAAAGTGAATATAGATTTAAATACTTAATTTTATAACAACGTAGCTTTATTAGTAGTGCATTAGAAAAACGCTAAAAAAGAAGTAAACCTGGACCAAATGGTTAAATGGTTAGGGAAGGTTTTTTTTTTGACTCATCGTACTCGTGAAGGTGCGTTATTGAACATATTCGAAATTCTCAAAAATCCTGCTATTCCATCTCTCCCTTTCAAGTGCTGATCATGAAGCCCTGACCCCTCAAAGTGATATTGGTGCAAAATTGCAAGTGAGGCATCAAAGAGCAATAAAATTTTATCCGGGGGTCAGTAACAGTTTTTCAGACTTTATACCCTAAAAATTAAGAGTTTAAAAGAAGTCTCGGTATTTTAAGTAGAATATTTGTTATTAGTATAAAATTTCAACACTCTTGAATTTCTCACTGGCAATTTTACATTAAAGTGACTTTGGGGGGTTAGGGCTCCACAAAAAGCAGTCAAAAGGAGGAGATGGAATTGTAGGATTTCTGAGGATTTTGGATACGTTTCATAACACACCTTAACGAGTAAGATGAGCCAAAAAAACCTTCCCTAACAATTTTGTCCAAGTATATTGTTATTATTTCTACTACAGTATAGTCTGGTCTATTCGTGTAACTTTACATTTGAATGCTTAGTTGATAAATTGCAGTTTTGTTTATGAAAATTTACAAATAAATTATATTTTTAAATTTTAAGAAACATCCTATTATATGTAGATTACTTATAATGGTTTTCGTTGATTTATATTTGCAGACGAGATGAAGCTGCGAATCGTCCGAAAAGAGAATTTATACCAAAAACATTAGCAGAGCTGCATGTGGAAGGCATTACATCGGACGACGTTAACGGTGCGAGTATATTTCATGTACCATTACCGTCCGGACCCCAAAATCATAATAACGTCCCTTCAAGTCAGAATAGTTATAATTCGTGGCCACAAGGTGATAAATTTATAAATCTACCACAATCGCACGTTCGGTTATTGGGATTTCTGTGCTAATGCTTGCTGTTTATTCAGAATGGTGCAAACAACAGATATTTTTCGTTATGTGCTGGTTTTTGGCATGAAATCAATAAAGTTTATCTAATTTTCTTCATTCGATCTCAAAAAAGGAAAGACCACCTCATCTTGTTTTATTTGAAAATTAACCTAAAAAATATCGTAATTTGTACTGGTTTTCTTATTCCTATACGTTAAATAATACTAATGTAAGAAAGTTCATCAGTATTCCCGTGTTCTTTTATATTCCCTACGTTTATTTAAGTACTTTTTTTTTGGTAAATGTTTATTTCGTTTTAATTGTGAACGAGGTGTACTAAAATGAATGAGTTTCTTTACAAGATTTTTTCCTTTTCGATTTATATTTTACATGAAAATGCGTGCTGGTTATAAATATAGCGTGAAGAAAAATATCGATTATTATGTCGTTTTGTTTAAAAAAAAGCAAAATGTGCAACGAGAGATTGAAATCGTAGTACAAAATTTTAATTATTATGTTGATGTTTTGTAGGAATTTACAATCACCAGTACGAAATTATAGGGGTGCCTATTCTACGAGGTAAAGTGTCAGAAATTTCGATGTGTGTCTCTAACAAGTGAATTTTGTAAATTTTCCACCAAACTGTTGATTTCGATCCGGATTACGTTTTGTTTTTGTTTTGTTTATCGTCTATACGTGAACTAAAAACATTCGATTTTGTTAATTAATGTTTATAGCTACTGTTGAAAAGCCAATTGAATTGTACTAACAAAAATGTGATTCGTGAATAAATACCTTGTGCTTCCATCATATTTTTCGATTAACATACCCTTATCTTTTCCTTCCGTATTTTTGCTGACGTTTGCCAAAAAATTAAAATATTTAATTGCAAATATTTTGCACAGTAACGTTTGAATTATTTGATTTTTCCCTTCACTTTCACAATTTCACTTTTTTGTAATCATTTCCCATCTTTATAATGTAGGAACTTCTCACGGTCCATCGCCTGTTCATTCTGACAAACCGCACCAGTTGGATCTTAATAGCGCCAATCAAGCGAGATCCAGCAATGGTGTGTATTTCATGTGTAATTTTATGAATTATTCGTGATTTCCCCGCATTGTAGAAAGCTTTTGCGTGCATAGGTAGTGTAAAAAATTGTACGTCAAAGTCTGTTTTTTAATATTTTATGGCGTGCTTGAAGCTAGAATATAGATGACATGCATATACCTTCGGTGGAACAGTAATTAATTATTATTATCGCCCTAGAACTAACTTTCAATGTTCGTTTTTTTATTACTTTTCTTCAAATGCATGATCACGTGGGGTGATGTGGACATTTTCTTCTTCTCTATCTAGTTTTTCATTTTAATCTATTCATTTTCATCGTCAGTGTGTGTTTGTTATTTCAAAAAATAATGGTACAAAATATTTCATGGCTACTTCTGTGTTGCAGTTTCTCCAGTAGCTTCTCCTATGAGAAATTCTCCAGCTAGAACACCCATACATCAGACACAACAGCAGCCTGCTTCCCAAAACAAGCAACATCCATGTTGCACTGCCTTGTACGATTTTGATCCTGAGAATCCCACGGAATTAGGATTCAAGGTAATTTTTTATTTTGATACGATTTTAACAAATTACGAAGCTCAGTAAATGAAGCAATATTGATAAAAACAAGTTTACTGGATGGCAAGACTCGTTTTAAATTTTTGCTTGATGGGGGTTATACAATGAAGAGATTGAAACCCTATGGAAGAAGAACTTTGCTTTTTTTTTTTTTTTTTGAAGGAATTGAATTTATGTTCTTTTCCAACAATGTTACTTGGAAGTGTAGTATAATTTTCGAATTATTTTCTCATAACTTTTGAAAAATTATTTGAATAAAATTTAGTGTCTCCTCTTCCCCTCGACAAAAATCATGATTGGTTTTGAGAGCGCTATTGATTCACTGAAAGACGAGTCTTACCATTTAAAATGTATGAATATTTCATATTATGAAAAGAAATCTTATTTTTCGTTATTATGCATTTGTTTAGGAGGGAGATGTCATCACATTAATGAATCGAGTAGATGAAAATTGGTTCGAAGGCTATCTGAACGGTCGTACTGGGTACTTCCCCGTTTCATACGTACAAATCAATGTACCTCTGCCTTAAAATATTCCTAATTTTCTTCTTCTCATTTATCATGTTATCATTTCAATTTTATCTTCGTTTTAAAATTCGCCTACGCTTTAATTTTGGTCATTTTAAGTGATCGCATACTCTGTTGTTTTTTGTTTTATTTTATTTTATCTATTTTTTTGTTCTCTCTTTATCTTTATCTGTCTCTCTCTTTCTCTTTTTTTTTATTTATTTCATTCAAATGTTATTTATTGTTTTCATATTCGTCTTATATTCAGAATATTAGTGTATATAGAAAATAATCAAAAGCGATTTATTTCTTAGTTTGAAGTATCCTTGTTTTTCCTCTCTGAGTTCATTGATTTGTTGATTAATTCTAGTGTTTCGTTCTAATTGAATATTTGTGATGCTTTTAATTATACATTTGAATTCTTTCCTTATCCGTGAAGTTTGGAAATTCGCACTCTAAACAATAAAATAAAAGTGTCGATCTTATTTTTCTCATTATTAAGTCAAAATAATTAACCATCTAATTTTTATCTATAGAATTTACCGGTGATTATAATGTGTTATGTTTATAAAAAGTCCGGGCAATGTGTTGAGTATTTGATTCTTGCCAAACTGTGTATTATTATAATTTATAACGAAAAAAAAAGTACATAAACTTTTACTACAAAACAAATTATATTACTTATACTTAATTTATTTGGTTGAAGATACTATCATCGCTTTTTTTTATTTATTAAAAAAAATAATCAGTCATTAATTTATTGATTAAATTTAATCGACTATAATATTAAGCGTACGTTGTAATTTTCCTCGAGTTATTTTTTATGTTTGTTATTTTGTTTTATCAGACTTAAAATTTTTTTTTTTTAAATTTAATTTATACAAATAGCCGATTGGTACAAAAAATAATCAAGCCTATTATATTGAATATATAGTAGCTTTACGGATTGCATTTATAAAATGTATGGTCTTCGAATGTATATGTTGCTGTATTAAGTAATATTGAAAAACAGGTGCATTTTGATATTTTTGTTATAGTGTGTAAATTGTTATAAACTCGATTTCCCACCTTTTAAGATGTTTATTTAGAGCACGTGTCTTCCTTTTACGCACGAAAATCACTTCTAATACATGTACGCAAACGCAATATTATTGCTCATTTGAAATCTAGTCGTTCCAGTATATTTTCCTTTGATTGCGATTGCATGCAATCATAGATATTTTCTAATATGGGTAATTTTAATTGGTAATGTTGTTGAAAAGTTTGAAGATGAATATCAGTATTACTACACGTTTCTATACTTCGAAATTGTCATCGTATTATTCTATAAACAGGCGGAATTAAAAAGATTTTACTGATTCAAATGTTGAACAGAATGTTGATGGAAGAAAAACGACTTTGTTATGAAATGACAATAAATTTATTCATATTACCTTCTTTTATTCTAAGAACAATGTTTGTCATTATTTTTAAAAGTACAGTATTTTAAAGTTTTAGTAATGCTTGTTTTATTTTCATGTAAGTACCTACGTCTATTTTATCCGCAGGTATCGTACGTAAGTATCGTTAACTTAAAGTTTATTTGTGCGTTTCTATTGTATAATATAAAAATATATCAGTTTGTGTTACCGTAAGTTTTTGCATAATTTAATCTTGACTTTTACTCTTGAAAGTAGAAAGCTCGTTTCCTCTGTTGATTGATAAAATTTGTAGCTGCACTTCTTTCAATTTAATATTACATCGAGAAATAGTGAAACAATGAAATGAGGAAAACAATGTTTTTTGTGTGCTGAAATGGAATTCAATGCAGAACTGTTATCATGAAGTCATAATAATATAGTCTTTAGTAGGTACAAGGAGAAAGAACAGCGTTACTGTTCAGCTTGTTTAATATAATTATGGAGATGTCAAACGCAAAATTCGATTAAGCACTCACAAGCTAAATATTTCATCGTTATTAAAAAAAATGTTATAATTGATGCAATAATTTAGAATTCAAGGTGTTGCAAATGGTCCCTTTAGTCAGTTTCATTCAACTTGTCATTTGGAAAAAAGGAAACAATTGCTAATTAGCCAATATGATATCTTAATTTGATTATTTTCAGGCACAGGGATGAAAGAACGAATGAATTTTGATTCTTATTCTTGTTATTGTTCTCATAAATCAAAACTTTTGTTCTGGTTAGTTTTATTTTTATTTAGGATTCGTAAACTTTGTTCTCGTTTTTTGTTCTTGTTTTTTATTTGGTTTTGTTTGGTTCTGTGTTCTCATTTTTGTTGGTTTTTGCTTGACAACTCAACTTCTCAACCAACCAAATTTTTGAAACTTTACCGAAAAGTCGTCAAATCAATGAAAAATTAATGAAGACAAGAATGAGACTTCGGAAAACTAACTAAAATGCGCTTAAATTAAAAATTAAAAAAAAATTAAAAAATGGAAAAATAGTTCTTGTTCTTGTTTTTATTTTTTCAAACAAATTTTCAAGATTTTTCTTGTTCTTCAAATATGATAAAATTGCTTTCACTGTTATTGTTTTTGTTTTGTTACTCAATCATTCAACTTTCTCCTTTTTTTAGTTCTTGTTCTTTAAAATCGCATATTTTTAACTTTTTCAATTCCTGGTTCTTCGTTGTTCTTCTGTCCCTGCTCAGGCATCTTAATGGCTAATAAGTAATGAGCATTTGTTTACTTTTTTCCAAGTGACAAGTTGAATGAAACGGACTATACAGGGAAATTTTTTGAAAAATCAGATCAACCCACAGCTGCTTTAAAGTCTAGAGTTTCTCTTTCAAATATAATTGTGCTGCGATACAAACGTGATATAAGGATTCAAGGATTATTTATTACCTACTACTAAATTAGAAATATGTAATAACGTGAAATAAAATAAATAAGATACAATGAATTTAAAATCGAATACCAAAATTGAACAGTTAAATATGTCGCAAAATAAACTTGGCAAAAGTTGTTATGAATAAAAAGTAAAAATATAAAATTTTCTTTTCTATTCAATATGTTCGACGTGACGTTTGGTTGCGTTACGTTCACGATTATGTAATGTAATTGGCTTACGATCTAAGGTAATAGTGAAAATAGCGAGTTCTATTATTTTTTATTTTGTTTATCATTAAAAAAATTTTGATTGATTAATTCTGTGTTTTGATTTTGCTCGATAGGACGTGATTGGAAACTGTACAGTGTGCGGGAATCAGGAATGAGTCAAAAATTTCAATATTAACGTGTTTTCGTTGTTCCTTTTTTTTTTTTTTTGGTTAAAATCGTAATAAATTGGTCGCAGTGAAGTACATCTATCAAAATTATTTCCTCATTGTTTCATGTATTCCTGCTTGCTTAAGAAATTTTATTGAAGCCAGTTAGTTAATTGATCACATGGAGGCTATTCAGAGGTAAATAATACTTTTCACGATTAATACTTATGTACTCTTTAATTTACTTTTTTATTTATTATTTACATAAAGTATCATGAACTTTACAGCGTAAAATTGTAAATAAGCTGGTAAACTCTTACATACTTTTTTTTTTTACAGCGTTACTTGGTAATGTACTTTCACTATTACTAAGAAAATTGACTCATAATCAGTATGATCACTTAATCATAAATAAATAACTTCATTACTGGGCATTTAAAAATGTTATATTTCTCAGAAATACTAAAAATAATGTTCGAATTTTGAAAATGTCGCTCTTCTGGCAAACGTTGCTGTCTGAGGTCGCATCTAACGAGTCACCTCATTTAACTGTAAGTAGTGTCCAGTTATTTAGTGCAGAAGCCGATTACTCAAATAATAAAAATGCGCGATGTAAAGAAGGTCAAGGCAATTGTCTTTCAATTCATTAAAACCTATTCCACCATTTTATGTATTTTGGTTCAGAGCCAATTTCATTTCGCCGCAGTTCTAATTAGTTTCAATTTTTTCGGCATTTCTTTTCATTTATTGATACGAAATTCGAATTAAATTATTCGAATTTAAACTCTTGTATTTGGTGAATAAAAATATTGCCAATAAATGCCCAAATATAATGTATTTACATTTACATAGGTGTGAATATTGTCGGCGAATATACGAAATCGGTGACGAAATAAAAACTAACATTAGATTTAAAAAACTGCCAATGCTACAGAGAATAATAGTTTCGATTTTATTTTCACATATACAAAAAATTATATTCCGAAAATTTGAGTAAATTGAACCCGAAAATTATACACTTCGTTGGAGGTTATTTCACCCGCTGAATACGAATGTGAGGTTAGTTTTTGTATTCGAGTAGTTTGTGGGGTAACTACTGAGTTTTTCTTGTTTATTCACTGTATGGTCGATCACCGGGTGAAATTTTATTTCAAATTAGTAGCCATTGTTCGATCTCCCGTAATTTTAATTTCGTGTTTAAAAAAATTTTCCGTAATTTATTTACCACCTTCGCTCTGTCTATCGGCAAACCTATAACATTCTTTTTGGGATTTTATTTTCTTCTCATTTTATTAATGTTTTAGTAGCTGCGTTACCCAATAGTTTGCTTTATTGTGTTTGAAGCCTTTTACTTCGCATGTCTAGATGGAAGTTTTTGTCAAATACTCGAGCTTTTGAATACCGACATGTGCGTTTTGTTTTTGAACGAATTTTTTGAACGTGTACAATGTGAACGAAACATTAAGAATTAACAGGGATATTAAGTAATATATAACGCGAAATTTTCTTTTCAATGCGCAAAGAAAGAGAAAAGGAAAAAATGAAGTATCTAGGAAACATTATCATCATATTTTTGTAACTTTTCCTCCACAATATAATCGATAATTTGTTAATTTTATCAGAAAATTAGGCACTTTAATGAAAAGAAAACCAACTCTGTTAGCTGAATCGTCTAATTCGCAATAAGCGGTCAAGGGGTCGTTAACACTTGTACTTTTCCTGTATGTAATATAACCATGCAAGATCTTATCGTTTGTATTTTTTGATACCGTTACGAAGGGTTGAGTTTTAAATCGAGCAACATTCTAAGTGTACGGTAATGCCTTCTTATTGTACGATGAATGGCAAAAAGTAATGAATCAAGTTGGCGTTTAATTCGCCTTATTTTCAATATTGAATAACAGTCGAAAAATCAACTGATTTAAAGGTGTGCCCTGTAACGTTGAATTTATTCGTACATATTTATTTGCCCTATTAATGTAGTATTAAGTATCACGATTAAAAATGTGAAAGGGTATTAACTATTTCGTAATTTTACTGAAAAATATGTACGAAAAAAGTTACAAAAAGAACGACACTTGTTTCAGCATTTCAATTCATTTATTGTATGAAATGCTTGTATTCGAAAATCGAAATTTCTACGATAAAAAAATATTATAATAGTCTTTTTGGTTCGAAATAATTTTTATGAACATTACAAAGTAAGAATTCAAGATAAACGCCCAGTATAATAAAAAAGGAGGAAAAAAGATGTAGATGTCGTTCGGCTAAACCTTGGTTTTAATTGCAATCGAAAAAGATGAGCCTTTATAAAGCTGAACCGTTCGAAAAAATGTTAACTATCTATTTTTTATTTCTCCAATAGGTACCATAACTTTTCACTTGATTATTCGCCTTCTTGCATATTATGTTTGGATACAATTACGATACAAAAAGTGTATTTTTTCGATTACTTTTCAAAATGTAAAAAGCTGTACAAAAAATATTGTAATTAAGTAATAATGCGAAGTTGATCAAAATTTTTATTCGGTTTCAACGTGATAATAATGAAGTATCTGTGCCGTATGATTTTAAAAATACTTCGAGATGTTTGCTTTACACTTGTTACCTTTGTGTGTGTTTTTAACTCGATGACGAGACGAGTTTAATTAAACAATAAGGAAAATAATGTTAAATGAATTATACCGTATTTGATTGATGAAAACGCAAAACTTACCGTTTAAACTGAAGTCGATTTATTTTCTATACGACGATGTTTTTAATCAGAAAATTGATTTAATGGCGATCGAAAAGAACACAATTGGTCTAGGTATTTTCTATACCAAACACTTGATATTCTATATGAAAAATTCCAATATACCAGTTGTATTATTTCTTGTTGAATGAATAAATTACCGTGAAGCAACCTTTTCCCTAATAAATTCTTTTCAAATAAATAAAATCTGATCGGTTTAATATTTCAAATTAATTACTCGAGAATATTATACGTACTCAAATTCATTCTATCTAATAGGTATTTGCATTATGATTATATGGTTTTAATTAAGATAAAACTCTTATTATTAGTGTAGTGGGTATATATGAATAAGGTTTCTTTACGATATGATGATTCATTCATTTATCTTGTTGAATTTAGTCGTAGGTATTAAACGATTGATCATTATGGAAAGTTTACTCACACTTGAATGAAGTTTTCGGTGATGAAGCTTTTTCAGCTTGGTTTGAATTAATAAGTTGCTCTTGCTAAGTTTTAATAGAAAATTAATTGGGTGAAAGTTGTGGTAGAAGTTTTTGAAAATCCATGTTCTTTACCAAAAAAGAAAAAAAAAGAAAATAAAAATAAAAATCATTAAGGTATTAAAGAAACCATAAGCAAGTGTTTTCTAAAGTTGAACCGCCAACACCATCCTTGGTATAAGGTTTTCTTTTTATTTAGAAACTACTCGCCCATTCTACAATGAAACTGGTTTACTCGTTAATAAAAAGGTGGGATAAATGTAAAAATTTTAGGAAAAAAATTTTTTGTTACACCTACTCTACTCAGCCTAAGTCTCAGTACCCCTGAAGCGACATGTTAAAATCAACGTTTTTTTAAACTCGCGATTATTTTATCGTGAAAAGTCCAAATATAGTACTATTATAAATTTTTGGAAAACTTGAAGCCTTTAATTTCTGAAAATGCATTTGATTTTGAAAAAAAACGGCATAGAAAGCACCTTACGGTCAGTTGAAAAATTTGAAAATTGATGAAAATCGATTTTTTGTGCTCAAAAATCATACCCTTTTCATTTTCGCTCTCGCGAAGCTTTTTTCGTAATTTTTGAATATTTTGTACGTTGAACCTCCCTTTCTAGGTTCTTTCAAACGGTATTGACCTTTGCGTTGAAATTCTAATTTCGTCTTCGAAGAAAAGTAAATAGTCTAATGTACTCAGAAAAAAGTCTATTTTCACGTGATGTACTTGGTTTTTTGCAAAATTGACTCTGAAAGTTGCTATACGTAAAAAAGTGATTAAAAACGTGATCAATATTGAAATTTTTACAAAAAAAAATCAAAACTATATTACTCGAGTGAAAGTTGAGAAAATTTAAAACTCTTTGATTCTATCTGGTGTAAAGGATGTGCACTTTACGTGATCAAATTTTTTTCTCAATTTGCTCCATTTAAATCGGTTTTAGCTATGCTCAAAAGTAGATACCTACCATACAGTTACCATTACTTACACAAAAATTAAAGAATCATAAATACGTCGTTTATGCCCTAATTTTGGGTCGTAAAACTCCAATCTCCCATCCGTTTTGAATCAAACTTGATTTTGTTGGCTCAAAACGCTCAACTGAATGTTTAAATCATCAGTTTTGAGGTGAAAAACTTGCCCGATGAAAAAACTAACCTAAAATTCGAGTTTAACGGATAAATTTACACCAATCTAGGTACTTTAGACGAATATTTTGTAGAGCTTGAAGAAAATAGCTAGTTTCACATATTTTTTGAGGATTAAAATAAAGCAACAAAAGAACTAAGCTCGGATTTATTTTCAGCGTGTCAAATTACTCCGATTTAGACAACTTGCACGGCTGTTTCTCTCAAATTTAAAAATTTTTCAATTTTAGCTCAAAATTATTTCAATAATCGTCAAAAATCGGCCAAAAAATAAAAATTTCAAATGTGAGTAAAATTATTATGTGAGATGCCTCAATCGAAGTAGTTTGACCCGCTGAACACGAATCCGGACTTAGTTTTTTCTTTCTATAAATTCTTCTCCCTCAAAGCTCATTAACGGAAAGAACATTGAGATAAAAATTCAATTTCTCCAGATTGTTCAAAATCATTTATCTGGGCGTCTAGATCGAATTAATATTAAACGCTGAACACGAATTTTAAGTTAGTTTCTTCATCGGACAAGCTTATCTCCTCAAAATTGGTGATTAAAACTTTTAAATGTGCGTTTTGAGCAAAAAAATTCGAGTTGGATAAAAACTGATGAAAGATTCGAATTTTACGACCCAAAATTGGGATATAAGCTGCATATTTCCAAATTTCCAATTTTTAAGTCAATTCTACTTTTGAATATGGCTAGAACTGGTTCGGATAGAGCAATTGAAAATTTGTTCAACTTTTACTCAAGTAAGGTAATTTGCTAATAGCTGATAACTTGCCATTAGTTGATAATTTTGTCTTTGGAGCTGATTTGTGAGACAATCATGAGATCAATCAAAAATATCAATGGTATTTTGGATAGCTCATTGAGCCCAGCCATGAATTGATATTTTTATATTCACTTTACTGAATAGGAGCCCAAAATTTCCGTGTTTTGGTGAAAACCATGAACATTTGAAATTTATTTTTTTTTTAATTTTTGTGAAAGAGGTAATACTCAAGTTCAGTTGGAGGGGAGGAAAACAGGTTATCAGCTGCTGGAAAGTAAAAATCGTTCACTTGCTAGTAGTCCATAACTCAAAAAATTGCTGAAAATCAATAAAATTCCGAAAAAAATAATAATTTTTGGTACCCTTTCAAGTTTAAAAATTTGTCATCCAATTCACACCAGAAAATTATAATTGATTTACATCAATTTTTGTAGTAATTTGAAATTCTCGATTATTAACATATTTAATTTAATTTTACATTTTCTAAGGTTGATAGCCTCTGCCCCCCCCTCAAAGTGACATTTTGGGATAAAATATTTTCAGGGCAGTCAATATTGGTATTTAGATTAATGAAACACCCTTTTGAATACTTTTTATGTTATCAAGTACTAGCAAGTTGTTAAAAAAAGTTATCAACTACAAGCAAGTAGGCTTACATTGATTTGGAATTTTTTCCTGAGGCAGGTGATTTAGTTGTAGGGTTAATAATACAAGGGATGGATGGAGGTATACATTGGCGTATAATGTATAATTTTTTCACAATTTTTTGAACATTACATGCGACGTAGTTAACAAAATTGTAAAAAAATTTCTTCTTATTTATTAACTACTGGCACATTATCGCATATAGTAATATGCAAAGAGCGTTGCGAAATCTCTAAAAATGCCGGAAAACAAATGTCATTTGGAAGAATCTAGAGAGGAACGTTCGTTGCACAAAATAACCAAAAATCACAAAAAAAAAAAAAAAAAACTCCACGAGAGTAAAAATGACAGGGGTATGGTTTTTGAGCACAAAAAATCGATTTTCATTAATTTTCAAATTTTTTAACTGCCCATTAGGTCCTTTTTACGCGGACATTTTTCAAAATCATATATATTTTCAGAAAGTAGAGACTCTGAGCTTTCCAAAAATATACCATAGTCCTAGGTTTAGCCTAGCCTTAGGGGTACTGAGATTTACGACAAGTAGTGTACGTAATAATTCGCATAGATGAGTATCTGATTAATGAACTAAATTATTTCCAGTATGACGCGGGTGGTTTGAAAATCGCAATTATGTAATTTAATTAACCCAACAGGTTTGAAAAATTTTACAAAATGTATTTCGACGATAATCTTTTTAATTAATCGTATACGTCGCGTCGTATCGTGTGTGCTGCCACGAAATCGTAAAAATTGTGATTTATTTTTAAAAATTCATCGCCATTAACGTTTATCAAAAGCTTTATTTCAATAAAATGAAGTGGAGAAGTGCACAGCTGACGTGACGCCTTGCGAGAAATTGTTTACTTTGAAAGATCTCTCTTTCAAAGCGCGTTTAAAATAATATTCTCAAAAGGTAAGATAGTTAGGTACGCAATTTCCGCTTTATAAAGTGTGGCACAACCTGAACGGGCATTATTTTCGACTATTTATGCAAACATACCAAGAGATAAATTATATTTACATGTGCGAGTAAATTACGTACCTACAATACCCACGTTAAATTATGACGAAATTCGCGTCCAACACCTGCAGGTTCGATTTACTAGGAATTTTTGCATCATCGTTTAAATAAAGGAAATGTTTGATAAAATTTCGACGTCGATGTTCGCTGTATTTTCTGAAAATATTTTTCGGATTGTCGTGCTTAATTTTATGTTTACATAATCAACTTAATACGGTGAGGTGTTTCGCATGAATAAATTTTTTAAGTGGGTTCGAATTTTATGATGAATTAATTTCCGAAGACCGATATCAAGTAACGGAATATAATGATTTAATTATTTTCAAAACTGTTTTTATTTTAAAATTTATTTTCATGCTTTTTTTTTTTTGGTTTATATTGTGTATTTTACTAAATCAATACCAGTCACACCAGAGGTAAAAAAAAAAAGTAATTTTATTTCACTTTTAAGTATACCTTGTAGCAAACGCGAAACGTTTAACATTAAAAAAAAAGTTGAGGATTTTTTTCTTTATTACCCTTCCTCTGATTGAATTCCTCTCTTGTTTCGTTGCTACTATAGAAATTCACATCAATGATTAGGCTTTCGACCTGTTACTTCATGTTCTTTCGTTATTTCCCAACAGGTAATGAAGAAACAAAATTTCAACTATTTTGACGATTTTTTCCCTTTAGATTATTCCTATACCTGGTTCATTTGACGTACTGTAATTTTGCCTGGTGAAAAAAAGGGTTCATGTTCTGTTACCATTGAAAGTGAAAACGAAGAATATTACGACTTCCAGTTGGTAACTTCATGTTCATACCTACTCTGATTTGTTTGTTAAAAAACCCAAAGCACTTTGTAGTTATGAAACAAGTATCTAGACTAGGCTGAAATTCTGAAAGCGCAAAAGTCAACAAGGAAGGTTAGAATTCTAGTGGGTTAACACTATCGCCTGAGTAGATATCGCGCGATATGTGTTTCAGTCTATTGCGGTGATACGACGGTGAATGTTTTCTCGTGTATGGTGGACATGGTTATGTGCTTGAAATTTGTATGAATGTGACCATGTGACATCGTGAGTAAAATTTTCGTATTCTCGATACACGTGTATAGAAAATTATTCACGTGCAAAAACCGGTGTTTGTTAGAAGTTGGAAAATTTTTCGTGCTTGTTAATTGCGTTTGAAAATGTTGGTCGCTGAAACTTATGTCGTTTGTTTTTGTAATCAGAAGTAAGTTTTCTTCGACGTGAATTATTTTAATATTTACTAAATTTAAAAAGCGTGACGATACAACTCATTTTTCTAATCGTGTAATTTTACTCGTTTATGTTTATTTACCAACCTGCTACATGGTTTAAGTATGATTGATTCTTTTCATGTGTGTATGTGTGTGAAAGTGTAACGTAAAAGGCGAATATTTCTTATGCTAGCGAGAAGGGTTTAATCTACCGATCATACTTATAAGTAAAACAGTCCTCGATTTTGTTTTGATCTAAACGAGATCACTAATGAAGTAATGATGTATTCTTGTATCTATTTGGTTTTGCAAAATTACATTTAATTGTTTAAATAATAGATAGGTTGTGTATTTTTAGCTCGTAATGGCAATGCGAATATCAAATTTGAAAAATCCTTGATTTATAAATTACTTGGATATTTAAAAAAAAAATTCAACACCCGTTTATGAATATTACATAAATTAAAACGATTTTAATTCGAATTAAGTTGGTTATAAATTAAATAAATTACGGTCGTAATGTTGTAATTTGAATATCCAAGTGTTTGTTGTTATTTTCACCTTACTTTAAGAAATGCTAGAATGTTGAAAATGAATTGTTTCAACCATGGCCTAGGTGTTTACGCTTATGAGCTCCAAAACATTGCAATTTTCTTCTTTTTTCCACGTAGTTTTCAATTATAAAACTAAAGCTGAAATTTCTAAAATCGCGCTTCTTTACTTCATAAAAATTTTAAATAACATATTTGAGGGCATATTCCGAGTTTTATTTTTCATCTAAGCTGTACGCAGAGTTTGAGATAGTGAAATTGATTTTGATTTGGAATAATTAGCGAGTGAATATTCGTAAAATCTTTACATTAACGTACTTTAAGGCAGTAAACGAGATTACACGGGATTTTTGTTACTGTTTTCCATGATTTCGATTAAATCTTTAAATATCTTCAAAATGACGATTAATTTTTCTTGGTTCTATTGAAAAACGTCTTTCATGTTAGTAATTTTTTTCGCCATTTTCAACGGTTTTCTTAATTACATAATTTTTACAAAAATTTTGGCGTAAATCTTAAAAAAAAGATCCGTGGAACTGTTTAAATGTCTTGAAAGTGTACAATTCAAATTTCGAACAATTTCATGCGGTAAATACCTCTAAATTATTCATCAAAAAACCCTACAAACAATAGGCGTAATAGGGAACTTGAACAAAATGGCCGCTTATCAGATTTCTGAGCGCCTTATCAGTTCATAATTCAAATTTTCGCAAATAAGTATTATGTTTTACTTTTATAATATTCTATGCTGAATTCTCCTTTCCACTGAAGACCAGGGCGTATTGTAACGCGCAGCTCCGCACATTTTGTGCAGCTCCAAAAAGAAATTGTAAAGTTTATTTCAAGCAACAATTTTCATCATATGCAAACGACATCAATCAAATCAAATAAGTCTCAAGTCGCCTGAAATTGACCGTCTGCCATACTTTGATACACCCAAGTGAATAAGGCCAACACGAACGTGTTCTCTATGCCTATAGTATCAGGGTGGTTTCTAGGGAGGTTTTTTTATTGAGCTTTTTCGTGGTAGTTTCCTGTTGTTTCCTACGCTATCTACAGGTAACTCACCGCATCTGTATCCGGGTTTTTATAACCCTGAGTTCAGCAGTGGGCCACCAGTAGGCGCTCAAACCAGTTGCAAGCTTACTTTACAAAATTACGCAAGTTAATAAAATATAAAAATTTAAACGAGTGATTTTTCCCCCATCTTTTTGCTTATTTTAGAATCAATCTTCCATCGTATTCATCTCCTCCAAAATGTACTTATACCACTACTCCTGCTCCCTCGGCTTAGATGTCAGTTTTGAGCATCGTTCTTTGTAGTCAAGCCAAGCGATTTCGTAGGGGGTTGGTACATTTATGTACGTTGTGTGTATTATGAAAGCAGTAAAAAGTAAAAAAATTCTCATTGAAACAAGGTTTGTACCGCTCCAAAATTTTCTTAAAACATGTCTTGACTGAAGCTTTTTTCGAGTTGAAAAAATTGCAAGGCTACAAAATTCAATCCTAACCGCAACCTTGACCGTAACCCGTAACCAAAAAGAAAACCAAAGTAAAAGTAAAAAACCCCCAAACTTATAACTTTAAGGCCTTGCTTCACGCCTTACTTTTTGTATAACCATGCAAACCCATCAATTATAATCAGCAAATAACTGATTCGTTCGTAATTCATCAAGTCAGGTCAACTCAACAAACTGATAATAATGGTTGATTGTATTCATCATATTGAAGAAAGTGACGAACAATATTTTCCGTACTTTACTCGTTATCAAAAATATGGTGGTAAATATGAGATTTTTACTAAGTTTGGCTGAATGAATTGTTTTCCAATTTGGTAGGGTGATGCAGTAAGAAATGCTGAGCAATCCCAAGTAGCCTATTTTTGATCATCTTCATAATTTTTGTTATATCAATTTTCTAAGAAATGGTCATAACTTAAACAAGCTGTAACTGTAATAATATGCTAAATTTTGCTAAAAAAAAAAGCCACTTCGAAATTATCAGAAAAGCATCAAGAATAACATATTAAAATATGAGCTCGTTTCATTCAGTAGTTTTTGAGATTGAAATTAAAATATATCGCCTCAATGAGTTGAATTTTCACTTTTCTTGTGACCTATGCTTTGAGGATAAAGCAGAGTCTTAAAAGAATTGAATGTGAATAACTCGTAACCTTTGGCCAAATTAAATTTTAGGGTTACAAATAAGGTTTGAGGGGAGGGGGGAGTGTCTTCACTAATCCAAAAAAAAATGAAAATTTTTCCAATTTACTCCACAAAAAGTACCTTTTTAATGTTTTTTTTTTATTGTTGATTTGCTGCGTCGTTATTTTTTTCGGATGTAAAATATGAATTCAAAAGTTCAAAAATTCGTTTTCATGTGATTTATTTTGAGATTATCCGATGCCAAACTTTTAACTTTCATTATTCCAATTCTGTCACATTATGACAGCTTAAGTAAATAAAATAAAATAAATTATTTTCAGTACTCATTGCTTGGTTATTAATCTTTTTTTTTGTTGAATAATGAAGTGATGTTGATGAAGCAGCAAGAAAACTCTTTGAGTAAAAAAAAGAATGTAATTTTAATTTTGAAAAAAAAAATATAACCTTTATAACCTTAATCCATAACCCTAAACTTTCAGACGAAATGTTATCAATAACCCATAACCTTCATTTTTAAATTTAAAAACCGTAAATAACCGTAACCTTTTTTTGTGCGAAAAATTATAGCTCTTTTCAATAAACTCTCACCATAACAAAAGGGTTTTGCTGCCCGGAAAAATTGAAGTTTGAAATTCAAATTATTTTGTATAACGGAATGGGATCAGCCAATCAAAGCATAGTGATAAACCAAAAAGGTGATAAAAATCCCGCAAATCCAATGAGTGGTCATTTTATCCAAATTTCCTATATTTTGCACTACAAAATCGTATTTTGTTAGAAAAAAAAAATGAACCCACGTGTACAGATGTACACTTCTTTCACGTTTCTTAGATAGATTCTGGCTTCGCGATTAAAAGATATATTGTAAAAGTAAAATGTGTAATTTTTTTCTAGTTATTTTTTATTAAGTTGAAAACTTGAGCTGCGCTTCACCTTTTCAGTCAAACCATGCTGCTCAGCCTTGGGTGCACGTATCCTACCATACATATATGACGTGTACCTATTGATCGCAATGGTATATGAAAAATAAAGTACGATTGGAGAACTTTGTTTAAAAATTGATTAAGTCAAAAAAAAAAAAATGAATTTCTACCTTCGTTTTTTATTCCAAGTTTCGATTGTTTTTTTTTTTTCGCTTTCATTGAGCTATTTCTTGCCATCGCCGAGGTTACAAGTACGAAACAGATTTTATTACATACGGTACTTTATTTGGAGGAGGGATAAAAACGAAAACTCTGAATTTAGTTTACGTATTGGCTGAAGATGACAAACGATATAAAAAAGAAAACAAAGCGAAGTTTAAACAAACGTGTACAAGTTTTCTAGGGAAGGAAATTTTTTTTTGAAGTTGTGAGTTTGGGGTCATGAAACATTATGCGTACCTTTAGGCGACTACACAAACAATAATTTACATCTGTTTGGGAGTGTAGTAAAAGAAATGATGAAAAGACTGGTATTTTTTTCATTGTTTTTAGATCGATTTTCTCTGTTTTCTGTTTTTTTTTTTAATGTCTGAAAATAGAGTAACAAAAGTAGTGGCGTCTTTATCTACAGTGGACCGAATTTTCCTTTTTTTTTTTAGAAATCTGCAAACGACAAGATCTCAATAGTTGCGAAATGACCTCAAAAAAATGTAGTAAAGATTTCAGTCCCTAACTCAATTTTTTAAACTTGCAAAACTCACTTGAAGATGGAAAATTTTCAAAAACTTTCAAAACATTAAATCAAAAGTTTCTTTGAATATTTTTTTCAAAAACGAAATTATTTTACATATTTGAAATCCAAATTATCATTGATGGAAAATTTTTGTACTTTATCCTTTTTTCAGAATTTTTTAAAAATGCCACTTTGTTTTTCTGAAAAATTATGAAGGAAATTTTTTTTTGAGAAACGTCACTCTGACCTAGATGTAGGTCATCAATTTTATATGATTCAGTGCAAAATTTTACATTTATCCCTTTTAGACGATTTTTCATGGGCACTTAAAAAAATGGGGTTATCGTGTTTTTTCAAAAAAAAATTCTACATCATTAAAAATTTTTTTTCAGTAAATCCTTAATGAAATAGACTGAGTACACGTATTTTCGTCCATTTAAGATCTGTTTTTCCACTTTTGCCCTTTTCAGGAGTTCTCAAAGGATCATTCCAGCTTACAAAAATTCAATATACCTAAATGGCTCAAAAAAAGATGAAAAAAAAATGAAAAATTGCTTTTGAGTCTAAAATAGATGAACTGTACCCCTTTTGATGATGATGTATTGGAAAATTCATTTTTTCAATTATTAATAAATTTATTTTAAAATATGAGAAAGATGAGGATTTTTCAGTGTCCCTGAAAAGTGGCCTGTGAGGGTTGAAATTGAAATATTGCACTTAATCGTCTAAAATTTATGTCCTGAATCCGTTTAAAAGGTTGCGTTTCTCAAAAAAATCTCCTTCGAGGTTTTTCAAAAAATTGTGGAAATACTCAACAAAAGACATTTTTTTAAAAACCTCCAAAATTATGGATGATGAAAACGTCTCGTTAATTGATCACTTTGGGTTCAAAAATGTATAATAATTCTATTTTTGGAAAACATTTTCAAAAAATTTTTTATTCAGTTCTTTGAAAATTTTTGAAAATTTTCGGATATTAAGTGAGTTTTGCTAGTTTAAAAAATTAAGTTAAGGAGCTGAAATTTTTCCCACGTCCTTTTTAGACCATTTTGCAACTATTGTGACCCCACCATTTGCAGATATCCAAAAAACGCAAAATTTGGCCTACCCTAGTACATTACGTACAGGATTTTTTGGTTCACCCCCCCCCCTTTGTCCCATTGGACTTGAAAAAATTAAAAAATTCCTTACGTCTATCCTTTATTTATCAACCTAGATTTAAAACTGAAAGCCTTAAAAATTCTTAATGTTTTGCCATAATCCGTAATAGTTCGAAGAATGCATTTTTTATAGCGAAAAAATTTATCTTCTGCGTGATTGTTTACTTCATTTTTGAAATTTGAGACCCGTAAAAACCGATTTCATTCACTTGGACCCTCAGCACGAAACATTTTTCGCTACGCTATTGGCTAAAAAACATTTTTTTTGCTCTTACAATATTGTTTTTAATGTTTAAAAATTATTTGATAACTTTTTTCTCATATAGGTGGCCGGATTAACGTAGCGAAGAGGATTTCTAATGGACGTAGTTCACGCCGTTGCTGTTTTTTCTAAAAAGCAACTATGGCTAGGTCAAAATCAATGCCAACAATAAATGGAAAATTTAAAGGTGAGTTTGTTTATTAAAATATTTGTATAATGGGTGTGATAGATTCTATGTTTCTTGAAGACAGATCGCCGATGCTTAATAGAGCAAATCGACTCGACTAATTCATTAATCGAGCCAAATATCGGTTCTGTTCAACGAATTCTATGTAAGTTATCTACAGTATAATCATGATGTATTTTCGACACGACATGACATGACATGACATGACGCGACGCGAGTTGTAAGAGGTTGTAAATTAACTTGGTTGTTTTTATGAATGAACGGATATTCGTGTACAAAACGTAACCTGAAGAATTTAGCGTGTCCCCCCCCCCCATTCGCGTAATGAACCGTGAAAAGGTGTCGATTAAGTGGGGGAGTTGTATCGACAAATTGCATGTTTATAGTGCGGAAAATTTAGCGGTGCGCTTTGCGTGCATTTCTCGCTTCGAATGTCAACCTTTCGAGTGAAAATAGAAGGTTTATCGACAATATCAAATGATTTAACTGTACATATATGTATGTAGGTAAACAAGTAGGCTATTTTTTTTCATCAGCCTAATGTAATTTTGATAGTAAACGCGAGCTTGCAGGACATGAGTTTATGCGTATAAACGTCAATTATTTGCGATAAAATGGTATTTGTTGAGCGTAAGTATGTTTTCATTCGAGCTTGTGCTGTATCTAACTATCTACCCTTGAAGAAATTATCGATGCCAGCCGAATGCAAAGACATACATACATATTTTTATGTAAAATACGAAAAAAATTATCATCAGCTGAATTGTGCCGTGTGAGGGAAGATTGGAATTGACATTGGTCAAATTAAAGAAATTAATAGTAAATACAGGGTGTTTCGGAGTAGAAGTAAAAGATTTAAGCGAGTGACTAGGCGTCACATACCGAGTCTATGTATGTATGTTTGCCCAACCTCCGAGCAGCAGGGCTGAGCTACTCTGGTTTAAACGATTTTTTTTAAATTTCGTATATCTTCAAGCATTTGCAGCTAGAGAATCAGAATTGGTAGAGGTTTGGAATTTATTCGAGGGAAAAGAGAATTTTATCGAGATTACCATGGTGTAGTTGATTTTTGTAATCCCAGCAGAAAATTATCAGAATTGATCCGATAAGAAAGATTGCCGCATCTGAACAGACCTGAACAGATCTAATTTTATGTGATCATATCAAATTGAAATGGATACAAATTAGCAAACGCATCGAATTTTTTTATTTTGTGAAAAAAAATGACATAGAAAATCAGGCTAATAAATGACTCTTGATCAAAATTATTTTCTCGATTAAAAACAAGCGATTGGGAAATTTTTTGTACGTATGCAAAATTAGATCTGCTCAGATGCGGAAATTTTTCTTATCTGATTAGATCTGACTGGATATTTTCAAATACGAACAGATAAAATTATTAAAGAATTATTACATAACATATAAAATTAATACAGGAGATGATGTGTACGAAATCAAGGAAAAAACAGTAATGAAGAAAAGAAAACAAAAAATTTTGAATGTAAATAAAAAGAAAGCGGCTGATTATAAATAGAAGTACAGAAAATCACAAATAGCCAAATATAAGTTAAGAAATCACGGTAAATTGTAAGGAAAAATAGAAGACCAAATTTCGCCGTTACAATATAACAATTTTCCGTTAGGATAGCAGAACAGCGAAGCAAGCACTTGATGAAATAATGAGAAAAACGTACACGAAAACCTTCAATTTTCATGATTTTTATTGAATTATTCAAAAATTTGTTCTCATAATACATCAATTAAATTGATGTCGAAGAAAAAAGTTTGCTATTTTGAATGCTGCAAACCTCATTTCTCTATCTCACTTAGATGAAAAATTATGAGCATTTGAATTCTCAAAAATAATAAAAAATTGAGTTTTTTCGAAATCTCATTCCTTTTTTTTTTAGAATTTATACGTTTATAATTTTTCATGCAAGTGAGATAGAGAGATGAGGTTTGCGACATCGAAAAGGGCAAACTTTTTTCTTCAATTTAATTGACGCGTCATGAAAATAAATTTTTGAATAATTTAACAAAAATCATGAAAATTGAAGGTTTTGGTGCATGTTTTTCTCATTATTTTATCAACTTTTTAATTCCATGTTTTGTTGTTACAACAACGAACTGATAACAATCTTTTTTCTTTTGATTAAATTCCAAATCTTCACATATTTTGGCTCTCCAGTTGCAGTCACTTCAGAGGGGGAGGGGCTCCTGGTTACAAAATTTTCTAGCTGGATACAGTAGGGAAAATCCATTTTTAAGTTATAGAAAAATGAAAAAAAATTGATGAAAAGGAATTCGAAAAAAATTAAAGAATCCCAATTAATTCACCTATTTTGTTCATAAAAATGCATACCAGCTCATGAAGAAAAAAATTATTACGCAAGCATAAATCTTAAAATAAAATTTAAAAAATGTAAAAAAAAAATGTTTTTGGGAGATGAAAAAAATAACATTTATGCACGGACGAACCGGTTTTTTCGTGTTTTAGCGGCATTCTTTCTAAAACGATGCAACCAATTTCCTTTTTTTTAATTTTATATTGTTCAGGTGAATTTTCTCTGTGATTTGACAGAAGGATTTGTGACAATCTTAATTTTTTATAGTTGGTTTTACATTAATTTAATTCATGTAGTACTTTAATAACTTTGAATAAATTGATGAAATTTTTGGGATAAAGTTAGAATTTCCCCAAAATCTCACATCAAAAGAAGGTTGGGATATACTTGGATAAAATTGTAAAAAGAACGAACTTCTTGAATCGAGTAATTTCTGAGTAAATGGGGCACAAAGTAGGAATCCAGTCTATCCATGCATAAATTATATTTTTTTTTCATCTCCCAAAAATATTACTTTTTTACATTTTTAAAATTTTACTTCAAGATTTATGCTTCTCTTCACCTAAAAAATTTTGTAACTGCCCCCCTCCCCTTAAAAAACTTATACGAAATTAAGAGAAAATTTTTTGAGTTAGAGTAGAATAGCCCCTGCGACTGGGTGACTAGGCGAACATTTATGTACAGACTCGGTATATGTTGCCTAGGCACCGGCTGAAATCCTTTACTTCTACCTTGAAACACCCTGAACAATCCATGCTGAGCGAGAAGGACGAGAATTTTATTTTTTTTTTTAATAAATTTTTTAAAACGAAACAATTCAACTTCGATACCATAATGAAGGAGAACGAAGAGGTATTGAAAATTGTAAATTCATTTTGAAATGATGTGGAAATAAAATATCTGATTAATATTGGAAATAGAAATTGAAAATCTTAGGCACGAGAATATTTTGATGGTGTATGAAAAATTTGAATTCATCTCGTAGTCGTACAGGTTCTAGAATTTCCCAAACGTTGCAAAAAAGTCCCTCGATTATTTAAAACCTTTAAAATACTATATACATTGTTGACTGGCCACATTTTATTGTCGATGGCGGGCTTTTTTTGTATCAAGTATTCATTATAAGAGTATTTTTCGTGCTACTAAAAATTCACACACATCCGCATAAAAAATCGAGTCTGTATTGTAGCATAGGTACAATATACACAAATGCTGTATCAGATAGAAATGCTGTACAGTTCAGTAAAGTTTTTTTTTTACAAAATCTTTGACAGAGTTCGTTTAAGGTTTTTCGTTGGTGATTTGCGAACTCCGGAACTATACCTAGTTATTGTTTGTTTTTCGAAAAATAATTAAATTCATTCTCCCAAACATCATCTTCAAAATAATTATTATAATACTGTTTGAAAAAAGAATATTTGAAATATCTTTTATGGGAAATTCAAGCGAAAGAATATAGGCTTATACTTCGGGTAAAATTTAGACAAATTATTCGTAAGTGGATTGTTGTTGAAGAGCTCAAGTTAATTTAGTTTGGGGATGATTAATTAATGTTTTCATTAATAATAAATACCTTTCACCGACGAATTTAGTAAACGATAAAAGCAGGGTTATTTCTGAAATTTGGCCCGATATCATAACCCGTGTTTTCCCAGACATTATTGCTAGGCTATTTCAAAAAAATAAATATAATTTTTTTCATATCAGTGATTCTACTTTGGTTTTCTAACCGGGGTAAATTTCAATTTTTTAATATTTATCTCGAGTGCGTTTGAATCTATATACGAAACAAAATGTTGAAAAGTTGACTTTTTAATCCTTGAGATTCCTTTCTTTATTTTTTTTCCAAAGTTTATACCTACCTAATACTTGGGCATCTCCAGGGTTGCCAGCGAATGAGCTTGCTGAAAAAATATTAGTTTTGCAAAGCACTAATTTGAAAACTAGAAAAAAATAAACTTTGTTTACTGGAAGATAAAATTTAGTTTGTGCTTTACAGATTAAGCAGGTACCTATACGATGTTTTGATACTTTCAAAGAGTATATTTTTCATCTTCGAACGTCAAGCCATACCAATTATTATTTTGAGCCAAAATGTTATGAAAATAATTTTCAATTGTGCAACGCATTCAATTCTATTGATTCGGTGAAGTCTTTTATGAAGTGAATACTGGATGGAAAAAATATGAACAAATTTTATTAGAAAATTTTTCATATCATTATTAACCGTAATATAGTTGGTGCAAAATTTGAGCTTTTTCTGTAAGAAATTCGTTGTCCGTCCATCTTCCAGCGTAAAACTATTTTCTTATACGTATTGCAGCATGTTTAAATATTCATAAAACTTTTGAAAAGTTGGTGAAATTGCTCCGGTTTATATAAGAAAGTCTTATAAAGTAGAAAATTTTCAACCTCTGTTTTGTATTGATAACGAACTGAAAAAATAAAAACATCGAACCTTTCAACATTAGATAAATTTCATGCTAACATAGTTTATTATTGATATTGTTTCTAGCAGGTTTTTCACTTGTAAAAATTCGAGCACTCGACTCGACTTTGTTAACGAGAAAGGAAACACCTAATAATTATCGATTAATAAATCTTTATTCGCCATGAAAAAATATTAGGATTAGATTAGATGAAATAAGCGCTTGGTAATTGTTCGTATTGTCTGCCCTTAAAAATGCGAGGCTGGTTTTATAAAATTGAGCAAAAATTATTTGATTTAAAAGAAAAAAAATGTTATTCAAAATTTTCATTAACAATAGAGTAGTAAAGTTTCTATTTAAAAATTGAAAACTTGAAAATTTTGAAAACTGCATCAGAAAAAGTAACGTTTCATCTCATTCAATAATGGCTTAAACTTTGTTTTAATTCAGATTCGTAGAATCTAATATTAAAATGTATACCTTAATACCCACTACCCATTGCCCATCTATGAAAAATAAATATATACCTGTCTACTCTTCTTTTTACTTTTTTTTTTAAAATCATATTGGATTATAGTGTTCAACAAACACAATTTCTGTTTTGTAAATCTAATAACGTGAAAATAATCTCCCACGCACTAAATAGCTGAAAAAACCCTACTCATATTATACGTACCAAACTTTAATGTTCTCATTCGATTCTTCTCTTAAGTTAACGTTATGTTCCTAGGAGGAAATTATTATCGATTTTGTTTTATTATTAAATGAAAAAAAAGCCAAGTTAGCCTGGAATAGGGACCTATTCTGAAAACGTCGTGTTACAAATTTGTGGATGTGGCCACCTTGTGATCTATTAATCTATGCCACATATATTTGTAGACACTGAAACCTCTCTGCAGGAAACAACGAAAAGTGGATTACAGAAAATGTTTGTAAATAGTTAAATCACCTAATTCCTGCTAGAGAGCGCTGATATTTCGTTCCAAAAATTACTTTTTTTCAACTTTTAAAATGAATTTCACATGCAACACTTTTTTTGAAATTTTTCCAGCAATCTGATGGGTTGAGATTTTCATGAACTATGACAGTTATCAGCTGATAAGACATCAATTAGGTTACAGTTTTTGTTGTTATATGTTGATAAAAATGTTATCAACTTCCATGGGTTGAGATCAGTTGAAGTCATTTAATCAAACTGCTGTAAAAATTTTCGAAACTAAGCAGCAGGGCTCTCTATTGGAATATATGTCTGTAATTATTTACCAAGTCTCCTTACGTCTATGTCCATCAGTATGGCATTTTGGTGTTTCAATGTCTATAATGACACATTACCTACCATCAACCTTACGCCGCTTCTTCTACAAAAATTATTATAAATCTGCAAACTTATTTTACGCTGTCTGTTTTGTTTGCTTTTGTTATTTATTTTTATGTATTTGATTTCAGTTTAAATTTGTTTTTATATATCTTTCTTTCTTCTTCTTCTTTTTTTTATTTATCTATTTTTATTGGTCTGTTATAAATGATTGTATATTTCAATTTTAATAAATTCAAACTAAAATTCAAATGATTATTATTATTATTTTATTACAGATGCAGAGAGACGAATCAAGGCTAATGATTTTGCTTTCAATTCGCAGTTCAATTACGCGGTAAGATGGCTTATTTTTTTAAATAAATTATGAGTATTTACTTAAGGAATTAATGAAAAGCGAAATATATCAAACACTATGAAGTTGAGAGCAAAAATTTGAAACTTTTTTGCAAAATTTTTGTATTTTTGTTTACATTATTCAAGATTTTTCACGGAATACTCAATCTTTACTTTCAATTTTTTTACTGAAATACTACACCATGCATGTTTCACTTTGGCGCAAACCTGACGTTTTCAGCATTTTTGGATAAAAAGTTGGAAATTTTTGAAAATACCTAACATTTTCAGAGAAAAAAATTTCTGATCCGTGTATCCTTGCCTCTGCAATTATCAGGATAGGCAAAACATCATACATACGTTGAACTTGAGTTGCTCTACTTGTAGTATGAAGGAAATACTATTGAAGCGAAACACCCTGTATATTGAGTTTGAGTTATAGTCACATTAAAAAAAACATCTGTTAATGTTCGTTTGAGTGGGTACTATTCTAATAGGCATGATATGATGAATTGATCCGTAATTGCCTGTTACATTGAATTGCGTTTTATAATTTCCGAATAAATTTTGTATGAAGCGGGACGTGCGGGAGGGGTGACAAAATTTTCGGTGTACGATTTGTTAAGCACACAAGAAATTGAGAAAATTTTCTAGTTTTAGAAATGAATTTCAGTCACATTTCAGTAAATTAATGCTATTTAACGAATAAATTGAATTTTTTTGCATCACCTAGTGATGATTGGCCGTTTTAAACTGGTGCCTGTGGGTCTCTGCAATTCTGTATAATGTGTATCTGTATACGTTGGTTATCTTCATAATATAAAATTAATTCAGAAATGTTAGTTTTTTTTTTTTTTTTTTTGTAGAAGTTAAAATAAGAGACTTTTCAAACCGTTTCATTGCATACGAGTACGACTAAGTATAGCGTGATTATTATGAAATACTGAGAGATATTTTTCAGTGATGAAATTAAGTCTATAGGGAGCTATTTTTTAAGTGAAATATGACGGTCATGCGATTATATAGGCAATAAATTTGTTTTTTTTTTATTTTTTTACTTACCTGTGTCCAAGTGTAGTATCTCAGTATAAGGCCATTATTATAATTCTTTTTTATTACTTTTTTCGCAGGATAATTACATCAAGACTTCGAAATATACGCTGTTGACGTTTTTACCCATAAATTTATTTGAACAGTTTCAACGATTGGCCAATTTCTATTTTCTATGTTTAATGCTACTGCAAATGATATCCATTATATCATCTTTAACTCCGATTACAACTTCGATACCATTGATTGGGGTATTGTCTCTCACTGCCGTTAAAGATGCTTACGACGATTACGTAAGTATATACTATGCTGCGTACTTAACAGCAACTCATTAGCGTTTTGTTAGCTAACAGTAGTAAATATTTAATTTGTGAATTTGTTCGCTGAAATCTGGATGTATGTATGTAATATACGTGTCTGGGTATTCGTGTGTAAGTAAGCATTTTAAAAATTGAGTACCAAGGGATTTTATACGAGTGGATGTTACTTTGTAAAATGATCCCTATACAAATTATGACGTTGACGATGTAGACGTTTTTGCAAATTTAGTTCGAACTACAATATCGGAGAGTTTTCATATCATCGTTTTAATCGGAAAATGAAACCCTGTTTGAAAAGTTGACCATATTGCTCCCCCCCCCCAAGAAGCATTCGGTCGGGGAAAATATACCGCCTTAATTCTTCACTTCGCGAAGCCCTTGACTTGAATCTAAACGTACCAGGTAACCGAAAAGAAAATCCCGTAGAAAAATGCTTATCAAAAATTCCACTGTCAACTCTTTCAAAAATTTAAAGTCTGGCGTCATCGTTGGTCTGTTACTGTTCGAACCTATATCGTAGAAAAAATTGGCAACGGTTGTAAAATTTTTAATAACAAAGTGGTAGAAGGTCGAGGAATATGCTATACCTTTAAACAATACGAACAAACCACATGTGAAAATGTATTTCGAAATATGGTAAAAAGAATGGATGCGTTTCTTATGATAGGCGGAGGTCAGTTTCAACACCAGCTGTGATCGGAAAATTTTTCGTGTCGTTTGTATTTTTTGAATAAATTTTTAAAATTTTTACGACAACTACTTTTCGGTTATCCGGTATTATAAACTTAAGATTACCGCGAAGGACTTCCTGCCAGTGGATATTATTCATACCTCGAGTAAAAATGACCTCAAGTTCTGTCCATATATTCGCATAATTATTGAATTATATACTACACAAAACCGTTTCGCTTTTAAAGGAAAAGGTGTCGATTGTTTGCTGGTATTCTTGTATTCGAATAATCAATTATATACTATCAGTGAGCTGATTAGAAAAAAAATGAATATAAAACTAAAGAGAAATTGTTAAAATTAATTTTAAGTTATGTCAAATGTGGGAGTTTCGGGTTTGAAGCCCCCCCCCCACCACCACCACAGAGCAATTTTTTAATGTAAACAATGAAAATCAGCTTTTAGATCTTAGAAATACTTGTATGTCAAAATACTTATTTTTTGGGAACTATACGTTTTTTATTTTAAAAAATTCATCACCCCCTATCCCTCCTCTCATCCTCATTAGAAATGAGCGGTTTTACGCCACTATCCGATTTTAAAAACATGATTCACTCAATGTATTAAGAAGATACGTGCTTTAAGCAAGAGTGTTAATTAATATTGCCCTTTTCTTTGCTCATGCGACAAATGAACGCGCATGCTTTTATTGCAATTTTTACGACTTTGAGATTGCCTTGATGTATTAAAATTGAAACGCGTGTACGCTGTTACTTTTTATGGCATAAGAAATGTCTAAGAAAAATATGTAACGCTCTTGAATTTTTCAGTTTTCTTCGCGTGATGATTTTATGAATATTTTATTCGTAGCGATAGTGTATTGAAAATCAATAGTGCCTTTGAAGCTATATGTTTACTAATAAATGTTTTACTGTGGATTTGAGTATTAAGAAAATTTACCCAGTTTCTAATATTAGCTAGAAAATATCTGAATAAAATGAAATAGGTACATTCTACTCTGTCGCTAAAAAAGAAATATAAAAACAGAAGATTTGAATTTTTTTGTCGAATTTTTAAAAATAGATAACAGAAGAGAATTTGCTCTGTTTTGTTTATTTCAAAGCAATTGCCATTTGTCAAGTATCGTACCTGTGCAAGGGTCACTGAAAATGGTAACATAGTGTATCGAAGTGTCACAAGTTTTTGTTAAAACCAACTAAGTACTTAATCTGTATTGAAGTCCAATACTGTGCACATGGCGTATGGTGTAGTGTGCTTTATTGTATATAGAGCTTTAACGGAAAGGTGTTTGATTTACTATCCCCGCATAAGAAAAATCAACAAAAAAACAACGAGAAAAAAAATTGGACATCAGATTCTATTTTACAAAATTACACATGTATAGGAATCCTAGTATTTCGTCCACTTCACGAGCATTTTTTCCAAAAAAATAAGCCTGGAGGCGTTCTGTTCGCGTCCTGGTAGATGTAACTCGTTTTTGCTGTACATTCTGGAATAATATCGACAAATGAGTTTTTTGTAGTGCAAACTTATTTCGTGTGTTTATCAAATACATACCGGTTGTTTCACATTAACCCCCTCCCCTTATACCAGTGATAGGTTAACTCATGAGACTTATTTGTACAATAGTTAACATAACCAAAAAATCGAAGGGGCTGAGATATACTAATTTTATTTTTACCCAAACTTGCCGCTCACTTTGAAAATTCATAGAAAAAAAATTAATAACGATAAAAATTTGCGGTTTGCTGTAAAACACAGTATATACCCTTGAATATATGTGGTACAAAAATCAAGAGTGGGAGTGAAGTGATTCCTAAAATATGACAAAATAAATACAAAAACACATGGCTGAAAAATTGTAATTTTTTTTAACTATTTGCGAATAATTTTTGAAAACGATTCATGAGTACCTCACTAAAAAAGTTTCAAATAAATGGGAGAGCTCTTTTGACTCAGTGGTTGGGAAGGTAACACTCATGGTTGTATTTATATGAAAAAAAAAACAATTTTTAGTAGCTTTTGGACAAAAATAGAAAAAAAATTCCAATATTGAAGGTAAATGCGAGATAAGCAAAACGATTGCACCACAAGACAAGAAATATGAGTGAGGGACTATGGTAAAAAAATCAAGAATGGTGAAATGGTTGGCAAACTATAGCAATATATGTATATGTGAAAAAATTTAGTTTAAAAACTTTCAATTTTTTTAGTTTTTTTTTTTTTTTTTTTTTGAATAACATCTGAAAAAAACTATTATGAGTCTCTTATGCCGTGTTCGGAGCGGAAACCCTCAAGGTTGATTCCTTATGGAAAAAAAAATTATTGAAAGTTAAAAAAATGAAAAATGACAGATTTTTAAGAAAAAAGTTGATAAATTTCAAAATTTTCCATTTTTTTCTTCATTGTGAAGCAACTTTTAGGGTTTCTGCTCAGGCCTTCGAATGGTGTTGGAGGGTTGTACACTACGGTGGATCGATTTTTACAAATTTTGAAAAATTAACTATTGGTAGTACTTGATAGATGTGAAATTATTTCACACTAACTTGGTAGTTAGTCTTTAAAGTTCAAATTTACTCTTTTCTTAAAGCTAAAAAAATATCAAAAATTTTCAAAAAGAGAAAAAAAAAGTTGATGGGCTTAATACTGTTATTTATATTCAAAATGATCAACTACGATAATTCTTCATCTCTACCTTCTTTTTGAAGGAGGTCAGAGAAACGTTATTTTTCACACTTAATGAAATATTCTAAAATAATTCAAAAAAATTTCAATTGATATTGGCCCAAAACCACGAGGAGAAGTGCACAAAAACTGATGAAAAAATTATCGTGAATACACTTCTATGAGATGTAACTTTGTGCCAAAGAACAGAAAATTTCATACGGTTCCGTTGAAATTCAAAATTATTGATAATAATGCAATAAAATTGCCATAACTTCGAAAGGGAGAAGGGCGGGGGATCAAAATTTTTTCCAGAATTTTCTACATGAAGGTACACCATTTGAGGGTATTAGATCGAAAATCGGGGCTGGGGCCAAAATCATCCCTAATCCGGCTCTACCCTTCTTTGATGATTTGTTTCATACTTTAGTAAATTTTCACACAACTTTCAACATTTTTTCGTGATTCTTTATGAATTATCTGCACTTTTTATCTTTTTTTTATCAAATTTTTAGCCAATTTGCAATGATTTTTGACCGTTTTTTTTTTTCATATTGTAGGTCAATTTTATTCATTTTCAACTTTACATGTGTAATGATTTTTCACAATTTTTTCATATTTTTGTTTAATTTTCAACTATTTTTCAAAATTTTTTACCCAATTTTCGATAATTTCCAACGTTTTTTTTTTCACTTTTGGTAATAACGAAAAAAAATTGACTTCCAAAAAATAAAATTTTAAAATTTTTTATCGTTCAAACTATTGCATTAAATTTTCTCGAAAATATTTAGGGCCACCCTCATGCCTCCTATCTCCGCCTACAACTGTTTCGCAAATTAATATATTCAAATAAAAAGAAATAACTTGGATCATTTTGAATGAATAAATTTCTGGTGTTATTTGAAATGTTACTCGTGAATAATTCAGAAGAAATTTTTTATCGTTGGTCAAAGGTGAACACTCGTATTATTTTTAGAAACGGAAAATCTTACGGGTACTCTTAAAATGACACAGTTTTTTTCCTCGATGAAATTGAACTTTTAATTACTCTCGACAACACCGTGAAAAATAATTGAGAGGAAGAAAAACCCGTTAAGTACGTACTACGATTTCAGTATCAACACTTGAAAAATTTGTTCTAAACGGATATTTAAAAACTGTAAGCAAACAAACAAGGAATAACGAAATGAATAGACTTGAGATTGTTGCAGGGAATCGCAGATGGAAATTAAACGTTATTTACATACTTATACTTTTCATCTTATCCATTATTGAAACAAAATGTATTTACGTATATGCTCTCCGATTATATTCACTTATAAGATTTTATAGCTTTTGAATACAAATGAAAGAAACTATCGTGTTAGTCTGTCAGTATGATGAAGCTGTCATGTCAAAAATAAGATTACTTTTTTGCCAAGTCAGTTTCGTTTAAATATTTCTTTCTTCTATCGAAGAGGGGAAAAAATGCAAATATTTTTGTTCTAAAACTTACATTAAGGCGATTGATACTCTCGCTTTAAATATCGATGGAAATATCCATCAAAAAATTTGTAGTGCCATTTGTACTTCTTGTACTAGATATTTTTAATTTACGATTAGGTACATAAGAATTTCATGTTGCCAACACATGTGCGTTCATTTTTTTATTTTTTTGTTCGTTTACTTAACTACCGATAAAATATCTTTTATGTTTTTTCTCAGTATCTAGTGTATTTTCATGTTACATTCTTTTACGTTTTTTTTTTCTCTCTAACGCAGCAAAGACACATCAGTGATAATCAAGTGAACAGAAGAAAGTCAAAATCAGTCAGAAATGGTAAAGTGGTGGATGTTATGTGGTCTGAGGTACATGTCGGTGATATTATATTGATGGAAGATGGCCAATTCGTAGCAGCTGATGTATTGTTATTGTCGACCAGCGAACCAAACGGATTGTGTTTTATAGAAACTGCTGAACTTGACGGGTAACGTAAGAAAAATATTTTATACGTACAATACTACGATACATACATCCTCACTACGTTGTTTTAGTGTACCTATAGCTATACCTACCTAAACCTATTGATAGGTAGATAGGTACAGGTACTTATTGTAGGTAGCTTTTTATTTTGAACATGATAAACCTTAACTGTTTCATTGATTATTTTGGCATATCCGCTTGTTGATGGACAAAAAGGATTAAAGTATTGCTATATTTTCTAATATATGTAGGTATTCGAGGTACTCGCAGGTATCGCAATATTGACGTTAAATGATGCGAACAATATTAAATATTTATACGCTGTCGACGAGATAACAGTAAAAATTCGCTTTTGGAAAAGTAAAAATTGAATTTTGTCGAGTTGATATCACTTGTATGTACTACATATATCTATCTATACACTGTGTATTGTATATTTTTGTTTTTGGAATCCGATGAAAATTGTACTGAATTGTATTTGACAATAGGATTTTCCTGTCCGATGAACTTATAAAAAAAAAAAATTCTTTCCGCTCACGGATTTACTTCTTTCTTTCAATTTTGTCCTATTTTCTATTCAAAAAGCGAAAAAAAATTCCAAGGTGTTTATTCGCATTTATTTCGAAATTTAAAGTAGATATTGGTTTGAAATTTAAACAGTGAAATTCTAGTTTTTTTCCTTTTTTTTTTCAAAATGCTTTACAACTTTGAAATTGAATCTTATGAAATTTGTTTACTAATGGTTTCGAACGAAAGAACGAAGAAATATTTTGGGCTTTCGTTGGTTACAGGAAAAAGTTCAAAAATGCACTTATAATATTGAGTAATTTTATGCATTATTCGTTGTTATAAATATTGCTGAACGATTCGCAGAGTTCTAGCTTCTATTACTAAATCATGGTGGACAAAAAAATATATCACGGTTGATTAATCGGATTTCCCGTTCTGAGTGAGATCAGTGTAAACAGGTGGGTAGAGTGAGATAAAAAAAATGAACATATTCGATTTTGTTAGCCAGTTTTCAAATACGTTGTGTAGGTTGAGTTGAAATACTGAAGTGTGAAATTTTACTCGCCCTGCCTTCAAAAGAACATTATATGACATTTCAAAATGGAGTTACGTTGACCTTAGAAAAAATTTGAGCATACAATATCGATGGAGAAACGTTTTTCTTTAAACCTTTATTTGCATATAAATTTTTTCTACAACGTTCCGTTTTCAAGAAGAATGAAATAAAAATGATTTTCAGCCTGATTTCCCCGAAATATTAGAATTATACGTGATAGAGGTAGAAAGTGATTTTCAAGTACATAATTCAGTTCATCCAAGGCCACAGTTAGAACCCCGCTAAATCCACATGTCAGATTCGTATTCAGGGTGTTTCAGGGTAGAAGTAAAGGATTTCAGCTAGTCACTAGGCAGCACATACCGTGTCCATGTACGTATGTTTGCCTATCCTCTGAGCTGCACGGACTGATCTACTCTGTTTCAAATTTTTTTTCAACTTCGTATAAGTTTTTCGAGCGAGTGCAGCTTGAGAACAAAAATAAGTAGAGATTTGGTGTTTATTCGAGGGAAAAGCGGACTTTATCTAGATTTCCAAGAAGAAGTTCGTTTTTGTAGTAGCAGTGCAGGGAAACAAAAAATAATGTGAAAAATGTGCGTTCAAACCTTCAATTTTTATCATTTTTTTTGAATTATTCAAAAATTTATTCTCATGATGCATCAATTAAATTTATGCTATTGAAAGAAAAGTTTTTGCTCTTTTTATTGCTGAAAACTTAATCTCCCTATCTCACTTAGTTAAAAAATTATGAGCATTTCAAATCTCAAAAATAATACGATATTGAATTTTTTTGAAATTAAATTCTTTTTTTAAGAATTTAAATGCTCATAATTTTTCAAATAAATGAGATAGAGAGATGAAGTTTGAGGAATTGAAAGGGGCATTTTTTTTTCTTCCAATAATATTAATTTAATTAATGTGTCATGAGAACATATTTTTGAATAGTTTAACAAAAATCATGGAAATTTAAAGTTTTGGTGCGCGTTTTTCTCATTATTTTATCAATTGCTTGCTTCTCTGTTCTGCTATTACAAAAACTAACTACCCCATGCTGTTTCTCCTCGAATAAATTCTAAATCTCTACCTAATTTGATTCTCGAACTGCATTTGTTTTAAAAGCTTTTACGAAATCAGGAAAAAAATGTCTTTGTATGAGGGTTGATCAGCCCCTGCGATCCAAGGGGTAGGCAAACCCGGCAGGTTCGAAAAAGTGATTATGTAGGTACGTACTTACCGAAGTGACTATATGGCAGGTACCTCCTGCCTACATTCTACTGGTTCGTGTTGCCTAGACACTGCCTAAAATTCTTTACCTCTGCCTTGAAACACCCAGCTCGGATCCTCGTTTTGCTAGACTACTCGCAATGAGAAAAACCGACCAAAAAAACCATATCTTTAAAGCTATGAGCAGGTGCAATGAGGTTGAAAAGTTGAAATCCCGAAAAGGCACATCTAGGACCCATACTAAATCTACATATCAGATTACAGATTCCTAGCTCAATTTGGAAGGGAGTTATGCGAGGAACAAATTTAAAAAATAATAAAAACCTACCAAAAAACTGCATTTTAGGGGCGGAAAAAAGTGGCAATGCGAGGAACAAACTGGAAATATAAGAAAACCAACCCAGAAAACCACATTTTCAGGGCTATGAAGGCATGCAATGGATCTGAAAAGTTGAAATTCCCATAAGGCATATCTATGGCGCCTACCAAGTCTGCGTACCCAAGCTCAACTTCCTAGCTCAATTTGAAATCGAGATAGGGGAGCAACAGCCCTTGTTCAAGGCCCAAAGGGGAAAAACCCTCATACCTCTTCCTCCTAATTGACTTAAGAAGCTGATTTTTGAATATGTTATGCAACTGTAGATTACCTATTGATTGGCTCAAAAAGGAACAATTTTTGTGAATGTAGCCTTCTCCCTCAAATTTCGGCATAATATCAAATCCGCCGCTCATCGAAATCTATTCCCTGAACTTGATCTATTTTGGTCGATATCGAACTGAACAAATGATTTTTGGTTTCGAGGGGAAAAAAAATAAAATAATAAAAATAAATGGGTATATTAGTATACCTTTTGCCGTTTGAATATATGATATGATCAGAAATTGTCATAATGGTCTTCTAGGACCCTAAAACAGATTTTGTTGACATCGCCCCTCATCCGCTGTAGATCGATAATCCCAAATAGCCTGGTTTTCATTGACTATATGACATAGAAAATTAGGCTAAAAACGATTTTGCAAGTTTCAACCAAAACCTGGCAACTGTAGCGGGCCTAGGGTCGAAAATCAAACTATTTAGTAAGGTGTAGCATCTCAAGAAGCATCTTTCTAGGAGACTCTGTTTCAAGGAAATATTTTTTTTCGGTTTCTGTAAACTAAAACCTGCAATTTTTTCAAAAATAACGTAATTTAGATAACCATAGAACCCCTCTAAAGTACCAGGGAAAAGTTTCAACACAAAGCTGATTTATAACGTATTTAAAAATTGACCAAATCGAAGGTGTCAGTTCCTGGCTCTGTATTTCTTTAAAACTACATACAGAACGTATTTATCGTGGAATTTCAGTATCAAGAAGGCTCGCTATGAAATACTTGTTTTTTCGTCTTCTTTTTGATAATCCGGGATACAATTACCTTTACCTAGGGCAAAACTGCTCACGAATATTAGTTTTAAAAGTTTAGGCTAAGTATTACTTGGCAAAGTAATACCCATTACCTAGACTACCTACTATCTACGTCATTTAATTTAAATGATAATCAAATCCATAATCAGATTCATGCATTTTATCTTGCATTCGAATTTGAAAGTAAAAAATCTTGTAATTTACCTGCAGAAAAAAATTCTTTACCGATTCGAAAAAAAAAGTGTATAACTGTATTTCATACTTGATTACCTATCGGAAAAAACCACTTGTTTATTTATTTTTGATAAATTATTGCAACGTCGAATGACCAGGGTTAAGTTGAAAAAAGTGTTCGACAACGAGGCCAAGGCTTCTATTCTGTCATTTGAAAAACTTCCACATTTAAAATGTATTACTTAAAGTTTTGTTGAAATAAATATGAATATCCCAACCTTTATTCACGCGAAAGTTGCTCATCTTAATATTTTATCAATATGATCTGATTAAATATTCGTTTTTTTCCATATTCAAGTATGATTTCTTTTATTCGTTTATAACTTGAAAATGCCTTATTCATTATGCAGTAATACATAATTTAACACTTTTTATATAGTACCTCTTTGTTTGTTTTCAATTGAAGAGGGTAAAAATCGAATATATTCTTCTTTGATTTTCGTGTAGGTAATGTAGGTATTTAAAGTGAATACCTATAATGCTGTTGATAAAATTATATTATTATCATTATGAGAGTATTTCTTCTTATTATAGTTTTATATGTATATGTAAATCAGATTTTTTATTTTATTAGCTGTATGAAGTAATTTTTCTTCCATTATTAGTAATTTATTTTTCTTCTTTTCTTTTTTCTTTTTCTAGGGAAACTAATCTAAAATGCAAACAATGCCTACCCGATATTGCCGCTTTACAACACGATGTTACTTCATTTGATGGGGAAATTATATGCGAAACGCCTAATAATTTATTGAATAAATTTTCTGGCGTTTTATATTGGAGAGGAAAACAGTAAGTTAGGTTTTTATGCCACGATTTTTTTTCTATAAACTTTCCAGGTCCAATACTACGTGAGATGTGTAGTATAAAAAAAAAAATCCAACGTGTGGCGGTATTCGAGTTCATTACATGTGATTATGGTTGCATATTTAAGATCGGTGAAGGAAAATAAGAATTAAAATTTTTATCAAACTAAAGACGTGATTATCTGAAAATACATTGCTTTGGCAGTAAAAAAACTTAAATTAAATTTAATTGGTTTCAAAAAAAATGATAAAAATGAATTAGAGCATTAAAAATTGCTGGTCTCGCTATACTTTGAAAAATAGCAATAGGAATACATCGGTGATGAAATGTGTATCGAGTGATAAATTTTGAAGCGTACTCCTGTACGGTTAAAAAGTATAATATTTATAATTTAAAAAGAGGCGCCTGTTTCGCTATAGAATTGTTTAACAACCGATACGTCGCTTCGTGTCTGGTTGACGTGTAGTAAGCTCTGATAATAACAGGTCGCTAACAATGGTAAACGAGGAGTGTAAACGTAATGTTTCTTATTCTTCTGAAATGTTGTTATTTATTAAAATTTTCTTGACCTTGAAGATTCTAGAAATTGATTTTAATTAAATTTTACATATTTTTACAAACATAACTGCATGCTATAAGCATAGATTCCTCCTTGCCACAGGCTAAATTTTTCTAGGAAAATAATAATATCTTGTAAGATGAGATCAGTTCTGCTCGAATCTATATCTTTCTCTGTCAGTTTTTGGTCAAAATTTTCATTTCGTAATGCGTGGAATAATATTAACTTGATCGATTTTTTTTTTCAAAATGGAGAAATCTGCGGTTTATGGACGAAGATATTGTTATTTGATGCGGAATAAGCTGCAATAAAAGCGTTATTTTTTTCCAATATTCATGTCGTTATTTGGTTACAGATACGGTTTAGATAATGATAGAATTCTGCTGAGAGGATGTATTTTGAGAAATACTCAATGGTGTTATGGCGTCGTTATATTCGCCGGACAAGATACAAAATTAATGCAAAATTCCGGCAAAACGAAATTCAAAAGAACAACCGTCGATAGATTGTTGAATTTTATAATTATCGGGGTAAGATTTATCTCTTAATTATTTACGTAGGTAGCGTAATTATTGCAAATAATCTAATTACGACGAATAATACAAATTACAATTAAAAAAAAAAAACAAGAAATATTAATTTTTAATAAAAGAAAATTCACGTATCTGCGGGATTACAGCAAAATTTATCAAATTTCAACATCCGAAACATTTTTAATAAATATTCAGTTTTGATTCAAATTTTAAGTTTGTTCTTAGAAATATTTCTACGTACTTCTTTCTGCACCTTCTGAAACATCCCGTAAAAGTTTATAATGTTTCTGATACTCTTTTGATTGGTGTACTGAATTTTAGGCCCTTGGAAATTCAGTTTTTGATTTCATTTTTAGTATTGCTAATCTCATACGCGAAACTCAAGAAGTTTCGTTCCATTCCAATGTACTTAATGATAAGAATACAAATACATGTTTATAGGAATCATATAGATTCGATTGCTTAAACATTGGTTTGAAAAGAATAACTATCGAAACGAGAAGGATTTGATTCGCTCTCATGTGTAAAAATTTAACTATTGGTGATCAGCTTTTTATTAGAATTTCGATCAGTTTTTGAACTGATACGCACAGTGTTTTGTCCAACTGGGAAACCCTTTCAACCAGTAACCTCTCTTCCCTTATACTGGTGATAGGTCAACTCTTGAGACTTATATGTGTAATGGTTAGCATACTATAAAAATTGAAGGGGTGAATTTCAAAATTTCATTTTTGCTCAAATCTGCCATTCAGTTTGAAAAATATGTAGACAAAAAATTAATAATGATAAAAATGTGATGTTTACTGTAAAAATACAGTATATACTTTCAAGTATGTGTTGTATAAAAATGAAGAGTGGAGCTAACTAAAGTGGTTCGTAAAATATCGCAAAATTATTATAAACAAACCATAACTTTAAAAAAATCTATTATGAGCATCGCATTAAAACATTTTAAGATGAAGGGGAGAAGCACCTTCAACTCAGTGGTGGGGGCGGTAATCGCGAGGATCACATTTATGCGGAGAAAAAAGCATCAGCCGAAGAAAAAAAAATGTGAAGCCATTTTCGGACAAAAATAGGAAAAAATTCTAATTTTGTAGGTAAATACGAGAGAAGCAAAACGACTGCGCCACAAGTCAAGGAATACGAGTGAGGGGCAGAAGTAAAAAAATCGGAAGTGGAGATGAAGTGGTTTACAAACTGTGACACATGTAAAAAAATTTAGTTGAAAATTTTAAAGTTTTTCATTATTTTGTGAATATAGCTTCTAAAAAAGTTATTATGAGCTCTCCATTAAAAATCTTTAAAATGATTAGCAGTACATTCGTCCCTCCCATGGCTTGAGCAGAAACCTTGAAGGTTGCTTCCTAATGGAAAAAGCAAAATATAAAATTTTTAAATTTATTAATTTTATTCTTAAAAGTCGATGATTTTCCATTTTATAACCATTCAATACATTTTTTTTCTCCACCACGCACCAACCTTCAGCGGTTCTACTCATACTATGCAGTTTGGGGGAGGGCTCGGTGAACTGCCACTCATTTTATAGGTTTTTAGTGGGGAGATTATGATAACTTTTTCAAAAGTTATCCACAAAAAATTGAAAAATTGAAAATTTTTAGCTAAATTTTTTTATACCTGTATTGTCACAGTTTGTAACCAGCTTCATCGCCACTCTCTATTTTTTATATCACTGCCCCTCACTCATATTCCTTGCCTTGTGACGCAATCGTTTTGCTTCTCTTACATTTATCTTCATAACTAGAATTTTTTCCCCTATTTTTATCCAAAAATGACAGGATATTTTTTTTCTTCGTATAAATGCAACCCTTGGGGTTGTAATCCCAAGAGTTGAAGGTGCTCTCCCCTTTATTTAAATTTTTTTTAATGTAGTGCTCATAATAGCTTTTTCAAAAGTTATTCACAAAAAACTAAAAAAGTTACAAAATTATTGTCATGTTTTTTTTGTATAAATTTTGTCATATTTTACGAACCACTTCACCCCCACTCTTCATTTTTATACCACACATACTCGAGAGTATTATACTGTGTTTAAGAGTAAACAACAAATTTTTATCATTGTTAATTTTTTTCTATAAATTTTCAAAGTAAGCGGGAAGTTCAGGCAAAAATAAAATTTTGAAAATAGCATATCCCAGTCCCTTCAATTTTTTGCATATGCTAACTATTTTACATTTAAGTCTCGTGAATTGATGTATCAATGGTATAAAGATGGTGAGGTTAATGCGGAGCACTCGGCACAGAAAAAATTTACATTCAACACTTCATATTTCCTTCAATCTTGTTACATTCATGTTAGGCAGAAGTTGCACGGTACACTTTGTAATTTCAACCAGAAAATTAATTAAGAAAAACTTTCTTTCAAGTTCAATATTTGAAAAAAGGGCACTTTAATTGTGCGGAGCCTGAGGACAGACGTACGTATAAGCTTACCTGTAACGTTCTAAAAAAATACGAGTATTTCGCAATAAAGCTCATAGGCCTAACCTTATTGTTTAACCTGTTCGATAAAAATTCTTTGAATCGATTTTCCTTGACATAAGAATACTAAAACCTTCCAATTTTGATTTGTAGGTCATTCTGTAGATTTTTTTTCACAGAAACAAAAAACTTTCGAAGACGGTACTTATTATTATTTTTTCTCAATTTTAAAAGGAAAAATTATAGGTGAAAACAAAACATAGTTGGTATTGGAAACATCGTTGTAAAAAAACACATGAAATTATGAAAAGTAATCGTTTTGAATGTTAATACTACAAAGGAGATCCATGAATTAATAAATACTTCAGAATAGGACGCGTGTATTCGTAGAAATAATTATAAAATGGATTGTGCTAACAAATATTTAACTAGTGTAACTTTTGTGAGTATGTGTTACGCGACCTATGAAAAATCTTATTAACGTTTTGTTGATTGATAGAAAATATGTTTTCTTTTCATTTCTTTTTCATTTTCTTTTTTTTTCCGATTGAAACTTTAATTATGGCTTGTACGTGGCGATGGCGAGGTGAACCATGCATTGCATTTACTTATGTACTTCTTCTTACTCATGTACCTACCTACTAAAAGTAATAAAACAAGAGGGAAAGTGCGTTTATCACATCGAATAATATTAAGTTGTCGAGGTAAATGTCAACATTTGGTAACTTATTTTTCGATGAAGTGTGTAAAGAGTGCTACGTTATATTCATCTTTTACGATGGTTAAATTTGGTAGGTAGGTAGGTAGGTAGGTTAGGTACATTTTCGGTCATAGTAATCGATTGCAGATATTAACAAGTCGAAAAGCAATTTGAAAGTTTTCACAAAGAATTATCAGTGGGAATACATTTGTGTGAAGTAATTTTTAATCGAACTTTGTTGATGGCAGCTAATCGATTACATGTATATTTGGAGAACGGGGTTATAGGAACATTTAAAATTCGTATAACTAGCCAAAAAGCTGCTAATAATAAAACAGGTATTCGTTAATAACGCGTTCGTAATTCGTATCTATTAGAATAATTTTCATTCAATTAGAAGCATGCATTAGACAGAAGCACGAATGGGAATATCGTGCTTCGTGTAGGAACTTCGCCGGTTTATTGTTTTTAGTAAATATAACGATGTAATTAAAATATAAAAATGTATCGATTACTTTGAACTTTTCTTTTTGTTTTTACAGATAGTATTTTTTCTATTGTCCATGTGTCTTTTTACTTCGATTGCTTGCGGACTTTGGGAGTATCAGATTGGACGAAAATTTCAGGTTTACTTGCCATGGGAATCTATCATTCCATCGGATGCATTCCTCGGATCATTGACGATCGCCATTTTAGTATTTTTTTCGTACGCTATCGTATTAAATACGTTAGTTCCAATTTCATTATATGTTAGGTAAGATCGAAGGAGTATACTTATTTCATCTTCGTTAGTAATAATTTCAGGAAATTACGATAAGGTTTTTTTCAATTATTCTGTTACAGTGTAGAGGTTATCAGATTTATGCAAAGTTTTCTCATTAATTGGGACAAAGAAATGTATTGTAATCAAAGAAAAATGTATGCTAAATCCAGAACTACCACATTAAATGAAGAATTAGGTCAAATACAGTATATTTTTTCCGATAAAACGGGGACATTAACTCAGGTACGTATTTCATTTTGTCACTTGATATTTATACATCATGCTATGAATAGAGATCAGCCAAAAAAAAACACGTATACAAATTAAAATTATCGATTTTTTTTTAATTTTTAAAAATAGGTATTACGACTAATTTCGATTTTTTAAAAAGTTTTTTGAAACGTAATGTGTCGGTTTTCTTGAATAAAATTTTTCCAAGCTTCAGTTTACGATGAGTGTGTTTAATATTTTGAAAATTCGGATTTTCGTTGCATGTACCAAAGTTGATTGTAAAAATAAAATAAAAAGTCATAATTATATCGTACTTAAAAAAAAAAAGCATCGCTGCTGCTTGATTTTCGTGAAATGTTATAATTATGTGATATCATCTACTAATTAATGGTGAGGGGTAGAGGAAATACGTCGACACCACCAAAAGGCACCTCTAGGACCTGTACTAAATCAACATACCAAATTTAAACTTTGTAGCCCAATTGGCGGAGGAGATGTGCGAGGAACAAATTCAAAAAATAAGAAAAACCTACAAAAAAAACAACTTTTGAGGTTGTGAGAGGGTGCAATGAAGCTGAAAAGTTGAAACCTGCGAAAGGCACATCTAGAACCTATACTAAATGTGCATGCAAAATTTCAACTTCCTAGTTCAATTTGGAGGAGAGTTACGCGAGAAACGAACTCGAAACATGAGAAAATCTACAAAAAAAAAACACATGTTTGGGCTAAAAGGAGCCTCAATGGGTCTGAAAAGTCAAAACTCTCAAAAGGCACATCTGTAATTCCTGTCAAGTCTACATACAAAATTTCAACTTCTTTGCTCAATTTAGAGGGAAGATGAAGAAGGAACAGTCCTTTTTCAAGGTCAAAAAAAGGGTAAACCTCCCATACTTTACCTCTTAATTGACCTAGGGAGCTAATTTTTAGGTGTGTCATACGACTTTAGATTGTCTAACAATTGACTCAAACAAGAGCAATTTTTGCGATTTTAGCCCCTCAGCTCGCCCTCGATAAATTTGGGTATAACTGGACTTTGGCCCAAGGTCATCCCCACCCATATTTATCTAATCCGCCGCCAAACCGAGCCGATTGACGAAATTGGAGCGATTTTGGTCGATATCGAACCGAATGAATGATTTTAATCTTCGAAGAAATTAAAAAATAATAAAATAATTAAATTAAAATACGTACTGACATGGTCATTTAGTCTGGTTTAAAAATCTAGATCAATGTTTTCGAATAATTTCGAGAACTTGAATTTTTATCTCATTGTTTTGTCTGTTGCCGGGCTCTGAAAAGATACAAATTATGAAATGAAAAAACCAAGTCCGGATTCGATTATTGTGAGTCAGACTACCCAAACTAGACACCTCACACAATAATTTTACTCAAATTTGAAAAAAAAATTTTGATCGATTTTTAATGGTTATTGAAATGATTTTGAGCCAAAAACGAGAAATTTTTAATTTGAGAAAAGCAGTCGTTCAAGGTGTTTAAATCGGGGTAATTTGACTCACTGAAAGCGAATCCGAGTGTAGTCTTCAATTTCCTCTATTTTTTTATTCATAAAATGCATAAAACTACGCATTTCCTTCAACTTCTTGAAAATACTCATTTATAGTACCTAGAATGAGGTAAATTTATCCATCGAACTCGAATTTTAGGTTAGTTTTTTTATTGTACGAGTTTTTCACCCCTAAATTGATGATTCAAACTCTCAATTGAGCGCTTTAAACCACAAAAATTGAGTTGTGTGGATAAGAAGAGTTCAATGGGGCTAAAAAGTCGAAACTCCAAAAGGCACATCTAGACTTCTTACTGACTGTACATACCTAATTTCAACTTGCTAGGAACAAACTCAAAATATGAGAATAAACGACCAAAAAACCACATATCGGGGAATGTGAGGGGGTGAAATGAGGCTGAAAAGTCGAAACCGCCAAAAGGCAGCTCCCTAGCTCTATTTGGAGGAGAGTTATAAGAGGAGAAACTCAGAAAATAAAAAAAAATAAAAAAAACGTGATAAAAAAACCACATTTCCGGAGCTGTGAGGGGGTGCAATGGAGCTGAAAAGGCGGGACCCCCAAAAGACACTTGTAGTAACTCTACCAAATGTACATACCAAATTTCAACTTCCTAGCTCATTTTGGTGGGGAGATAGGGGAAGAATAGCCCTTTTTAAGGTCAAAAAGAGGAGAACCCTTCATATCTTCTCTCCTAATTGACCTAGGAGGTTGATTTTTGGATGTTATACAACTTTGGGTTCTCCATCAATTGATTTAAAGAGGAAAAACTTTTGTGTTTTTGGCCCCTCAGCACTCCCTCGCGTAAAATGGAGCAAAACTGAATTTTGACCCAAGGTTATTCTCACTCATATATATCTGATTCGCCGCCAAACTGAGCCGATTGGCCGAATTGGAGAGTTTTTGGTGTGTATCGAAAAGAGTAAATGATTTTAATGTTTGGGGAAAAAAAAAATAAAAGTAAGTATCTGACATAGCCAAAAATTGTCTGAATGGTCTTCTAGGACCCAAAAACGGATTTTGTTGGTATTTCTTCATCCCCATTTCCCCACCAACCGCGGTTGGTCGATAGACTGTAATATCCGGGTTTTCATTGACAATATGCCATAAAAAAATTCGCAAATTTTTCAACTGGTCGGAAGGCTCTTTTTACACTACCATTTTTCATAATTAGATACATTTTCAGAAAGTAGAGAGAGGCTTTTAACTTTTCAACAAAAATGTATAACAATCCTAGGTTTGAACTGTTCATGAGAGAATAATAACAAGTGAAAAAGAAACACTAAGTTGAAAAATTACTTTTGGTAGACCTGCAAAAAAGTTTAAAACTTCGAAAATGAGCCAGTTCTTTGATGATGGTTGCATGTTATCGAAATGTTTTTCGTGTTTCAACGAAATGCAATCTCATTATTCTAAAAGAGTATTATGTATGCATAACGTAATATACGCATTACCTAATAAAAATTTTAGTTTGTAGAAACTGTTGTTTATCTCGTTCGAATAAAATGTAAAAATGGTATCAAAAGAAATGAGAACAGTACCTAATTTGAGATTTCAAATTAACAAAAAATGAACTAAATCTAGCGCAGACGGTTACCGTACTCGTGTTTTTGGTTCCCAATATTATTTCAAGTGTGTCGTGAAAACATGAAGAAAGTACCGTTTTTTTTTTCCTCAGTATGAAATATTATTAACGTTGAATGTTTTCACCTTCTATTTAATTAATTTAAAACCTTTATTTTGATAAAGAAATTTATTTCGCAACAAAAGTTATGGTAATTTTGTTTCTTTATTACTCGATTTCAGAATATAATGACATTCAACAAGTGTTCGATAAATGGTATCGTGTATGGTGAAACAGACGAGAAATTATTCGATTTAAGAAACTCGTATAAGGTAAATGTACTTTTTGGTAAATAATTTTACACCGTCGTATTGGTATTAGAGGATAACTACACTTACACTGTTTTGAAAAATTGTACATAATTGAATTATTGGCCTCTTGACGTGTTGATATTATCTATACATTGAGATATGCCTGTTGTTGCAATTTAGCCTTTGGTATAGTGATGTCATGTTGTAAATCCCTTTCACTAAGGAATGGTTTAAAGTCGATATAATTTTACGTGATAACAAGCTTCAAATTGTTTTCCTTGGTAAATGGCATCACCCGTTTGGTGGTTTTAGAGTTGAATACACGAAAGGTAAACTTGACGGTGAAGTGGTTGCATTCGAAGTTTTACCTGTATGCACCATATGAGCGTATTACTCAGCTTCAATAAAAATTTCGCTTAGGCTTGATAGGCTTAAACATCGGTATTTATGTATAGTGTCGCCGACGTGCTATTCACGCTTATTTTCGGCCAGTTTGTGTGATGTGTTATTGCTTGATTTATTTATTCATCTAAGTTCGCTTGATTCAATCGTGCATTTGCGTAAAACTGCCACGAATCGAAAAATTTTATATGTACATAATATGTTCAGAGTGTTAATGTCATGTTTTTTGTTATTGTTTGTGTTCTTGTATTGTTTGTGAAGTCAGCCACGTCCATACCAGAACTGTTTTCAAGCTTTATTGGTTGTAGTCGTTGTCCTCCTGATAATAAAGACGAAGTTAGAAAAACTGATAAAACCACCACATACCAGTCTGTACATTACAGTAAAATACAGAATACAGAAGGAGAATGTAATGAACCTTCTTCTAAACGAGTAATATTTTCGGTAAAACAACTGACAAAAGGGTATCTATTTAGAAATAGTTTAATTATATTTTTTGTAACGATTTTTGTGAGTATTTTTCAAGCTGTTACAAACGCGATATAATTACTTTTATCTCTTTTGCATTACTTATATTCGCGTATGTGACTGTGAAAATTACTCTTTGAGTATTTTATGCTCAACGTCATTTATTCCAGAGAATATCAACCCGCATTAAGTCGAGGAAAAAAATATCGAAATTTAATTTCTAAAAATTCCTCGATTAAAATTTAGCAGTTAATAGGTAGTTGTACCTTCTACGAAGGGGCGTGCTATTCTAAAAGTTTGGGTGCCGTGGTACGTGGCCTCACTTTGATAAAGGGGTCACGGGTTACGTAAAAAATATAATGTATGGAAACAAGATTTGGAAAGGTACATTAAATGAAAGGGTACCGGCGGATAAGAAGGGGGTAAATCTGCCTCCGAGCCAGCCAAATTAGCACAATCGCAGCATAATTGAACAGTAACCTTGAAAAATAACCTTGAATAGGGAAAAGTGAGAAGATCTAATTTTTTTTTTATACTAGACCCTTTTTATGCACTAAAAACGAATCTATAAAGTGTGATCCTGTGTAGGATAAACTTTTCCTCAAGTTGTTACCCTCCAAATTGTTTTTTACGACCATCTGGAAATATCTTTATGCAATTGTTGTATCCAATTTGAATAATGAGTATGAGCAGGGGAAAGTTTCATATAAAAATGTGAATTTTTGACATTTGAGTACTTTTAACGCGTGAATGGTGTTAATGGGGGTAGTTTTTTAGATACTGAACATGATTCTGTTACTGGTTCTTTCATGTGGTTACTTCGTCATCGAAGATAGTCACATTTCAAATTTTTAGCTTCGTGCTTTACTTGCCTTAATTGAAATTTCAAAAACAATGAAAATGAAACGAAACGAAATGAAAATCGGTCTTGAGGAAAAAAATTTTCGACCATTTTTATCAACGAAAAAATGGTGAAAAAATGTTTTTTCAAATTCTCCAAGCTATTCCCTTATTTTTAAAATTCCTTAAAAATCATAAAAAAATTGACAAAAATTTGCAAAAAATTGACCAAAAATATGAAAAAAATTATTGAAAACCATTGTAAATTGGGTAAAAATTTTATAAAAAACTGGGTTAAAAATACAGAAAATTTGTTAAAAATTACAAAAAAATTTGGACAAATATTTCAAAATTGACCTAAAATATGAAAAAAATGATTAAAAATCATTGAAAATTGGATATTAAAATTTGACGTAACACATTCAGAAATTTGATCAGAAATTGTGAAAAAAATATTGAAAAATGTGCGAAAATTCACCTTTTATACGAAAAAAATCGTTTAAAGTCATCAAAATTTGATAAAAAATTGCAAAAAAATGTTAAAAAATAAAACTGTGAAAAAAAAGTTGGAAATTATCGAAAATTGTGTAAAAAATTGTCAGAAATGTTTGAAAATGGAGAAAATCGATCTGAAATCATAAATAAATTATGAAAAAGTAAGAAAAAAATCATTAAAAATCATTGAAATTGGTATAAAAAGATCATCAAAATTTGGGGAAAATATTGATAGTATTCGTGATTATTGATCAATATTCTATTTTTTTTACGCATTCTTGTCAATTTTTTATGAAATTTCTGATGATTCTTAACGATTTTTTTTGTTTCTTGCGCTTTTTAGCCATTTTTATTAAATTTTCAGTAATTTTTAATGATTTTTTTTTCATATTTCAGGTCATTTTTTACATATTATTCAACATTATCTCGCGATATTTTATTAATTTTCTGCATTGCACTTTTTACCCATTTTTGAATTTTTACTCAACTTTAAATGATTTTAACAATTTTTGGTCAACTTTTTGGTGAAAACTGACCTAAAATATCAAAAAAAAAAATAAGAAAATCGTAAAAAATCATCGAGAAATGGGTGAAAAATTGACAAAAAGTTATTAAAATTTACGAATAAATTTTGAAAAATATTTGAAAACTGACCAAAGAAATGAAAAAATTGTTGAAAATCATTGCAAATGGGGTGAAAAAAAGGGTATAATGTGCCAAAAATTGAGCAAAAATCATGAAAAAATTAAAAAAATTGGTTAAAAAATTGAAAAAAATGTGTAAAAAATGGAGAAAGTTGATCAAAAATTAACGAAAAAATATAGGAAAATATGTGAAAATTGTGCAAAATTATTGAAAAAATAGTTAAAAATCATCGAAATTTGGGTGAACAATTGGCAGATTTCGTGATTTTTTATCAATGTTCTACATTTTTTACGTATTTTTGTTAATTTTCCACCTAATTTTGATGATTTTAACGTTTTTTTTCATAGGGATTTCATGTTCATTTTCACATAATTTTCTACAGTTTTTCATCATTTTTGATCAATTTTCTGCAATGTTTACGAAATTTCTGTCAATTTTTTCCTCAGTTTTCGGTGATTTGTAACGATTTTTTTTTTTAATTTTACACAATTTTCACCTATTTTTTAACATTTTGTTGTGATTTTTGATTGGATCAATTTTCTCCATTTTTCACCCATCTGTCAATTTATTACGTAATTTTCGATGATTCCCAACGATTTCTTTTTGTCATATCTTTGGTCAGTTTTCACTTCTTTTTCAACATTTTTCATCGATTTTTGATCACTTTTCTGCACTCTTTACCCATTTTTGTCAAATTTTAACCGAATTTGCAATGTTGCGGAAAAATATGTAAAAATTTACGTAGAATATGAAAAAAAAATCATTAAAAATTATCAAGAATTGGGTACAAAATTTATAGAAATTTTTTTAAAAGCACAGAATATTGATAAAAAATCACAAAATTTTCGTGATTTTTGATCCGTAAACAATAAAACTCTAAAGTTTTTTCTTGAGGGGAATAAAAAGGAACAGAGATGAAATTAATATTAAAATTACCGATTGAATTTTGACCAGTCACTGTACGATCAACATGATCAAATCAAAAATTAGAGCGTATTAAGTATAAAAGGTCCGTTTAATGAAGTTGGCACGGGTCCCACAAATCGCTGAGCACGCCCTTGAGTTCTAGTGACATGTGTACATTAAAAAATCACACTACGTATGTCCCTTCATTTTTTTCATAATTGGTTTACAATGCTAGAATTTTTTTTTTCGGGGAACTAATCCTTTCCAAGTTTTTTGTAAGATACGCGAGGATTTTTCTTGCGACCATCGTGATTCCTAATAAAAAATTTTTACGTAACTTGCCACTTCAACTTTTGAAGAGCTTCTTATGTGGTACATCCACATTGTTTATGAAGCAAAAACAAACCTCCTATATCGTTAAGTATAATTTTTTGTGCTTGTGTGTGAATGTATTGTATTTGTAATGGAAACTTTACGCGTTCGTTTGAAATGGTTGCTTTGTCGAATTAATATCGGGTTTCGAATAAGAACAATGACTATTCGCTTGCGCTATAATTGTTGTCTAACAGACTTTGGTATCTGAGGTTATGGGTGCAAATAAATTAACGAATGAATCGTGTTATCGGTGTTGAAGTTAAAAACAACAAAAAAAATGTAATTTCAATGTGCTGTTACGTTTTCAATGTTTTCCTCATAATTTTAGTATTTGGTATGCGTTACTGCATCGCTGGGTCCCCAATATACAACGGTTTTATCATCATTTGATAGACATTGTCAAATGTTCTGAGGAAAAATTCTCATTGTTCGAATAAGGGTAGGAATGGTAAAATGGTAAAGATAAACACCAAGTTCAGAATACGTGGTTTTCTACTTAAAAGGATTCCTGAGTTTCGAAATTAATTTCTTGTACGATTTTTTTTAAAATAAAAAGAATAGCGTAGAAGCTAATTATATCTACCAAAGTATTTAAATGCTTTTTTAATTATCAACCAATAGGAACTGTATCATGTTCTCATTGCATGCGCGCGCCTATTTAATTATGTTCATGCGAATAGGATTTTTTTTTTGCAATAAGAAAGTTCCACGGGGTGAAGTTATAGTAGAGGTTTTGTTTTTAAACAAAATATTTTAATTAGCAACTTGAAAAAACCAGTGGTAAGATTAATTAATTTTGGTCTTATACACATAAACCCCAACGAACTGAGATAGGCATTGGAAGAATTTATAATGAATTTGTATCTTTATAAGGGTTTCTATTGAATCTGAAAATCTAAGTTTACGGTGATTATTGACGAGTTTGATCGATATCAATGGAAACTTTCTATTTTAATGCAGAGAAAATGAACAACATTAATAATCACGCGATTTTTCTGCGAATAACTGCCACGAGTTCTCTTTATTCTTATTATTATTATTATTATTATTATTATTATTATTATTATTATTATTATTACTCTTATTATTACTTATGAATAAAAAAAGATAGATATTTATAAAATTTAGTACAAACCGCTTCGATATTTATAGTTATTTTTTTTCGATGGTTCAAAATTCTCGATTTTATTAGCTCGTTCATGAAGCTCAAGTTAACAAATGAAACCTTATCGAGCGAATGCGTGAAAAATTATTTTGCATGTTACTTGCCGCATGATTTTTATAGAAAAGCTAACAAAATAGTGTTGTACGTATTTGTTTTTGTTTGAATGAGATTCATTAGTTTTTTTCGTGCTTAATTTAGTTATATTTTAGCAATTTGCAAAATACTGAGTAATTATTCGAATGCACATCGTGTTGAAAAATAAGGGAATGAGGTCTAGTGTTTTTCAAATTGACTACTCTAGCCCACAACTTTGTGAAGATTCTGCTTTTTCTGGTTTACTGAAATTTGAAATTAAAACATTTAATTGATATGTAGGTAAAACATGTAAATTGCTAAACGTTTCTTGTGTGTTATCCCCATCATCGACATTGACTTTTGTTTCTATATGTTCTCGCACTTCAAATCACCTAAGTGAATGTGTTGCGTTTTTTTTTTTTACTCGTTGGTGTAATTTTTTTTCATCTCTATAACTCTATCGTTTATGGAATAATTAATTAACTTGCATAGGAACCTGATATGAGACCTGTGGATTTTTCGTGGAATTTAGAATACGAGCCTTCGTTTGTTTGGTATGATACGAAATTAGTTGAAGCCACAAGAGACGTGAAAGATCCAACGGTTCATATGTTTTTCAGACTATTAGCTTTGTGCCATACTGTTATGCCGAATTCAAGAACAGGTCTATATATTTTCATGAATGTGTAAAGACCGTAGTGTGTTAAAAAAATTAATTAATATTTTGACTCTTAGATAAACTAATCTACCAAGCACAATCACCGGATGAAGCTGCATTAGTTTCTGCTGCTAGAAATTTCGGCATCGTGTTTAGAGAACGAACTCCTAGTAGCATCACCATAGAGGTACATGAGTAAATGTTTTCATTTATGTGCACGTTAATCGTTAGAGATTTAATTGAAATTACCAAATGTTTTTCTTCATAGGTGATGGGTAAAAAAGAAGTTTATCAGCTTCTTTGTATTCTAGACTTTAATAACATTCGTAAAAGAATGTCTGTGATATTACAACGTAACGACGAGCTTAAATTATTTTGTAAAGGAGCTGATAACGTGATTTACGAACGATTAAAAGAAGGCGACGAGCATTTAAAATTCAAAACTTTAGAACATTTGAATGTACGTATAATTTAAGGTGATGAATTATAAATTCATTCAGATATGTGCATTACACTCCGTATGGTAAATTTTACAGCAATTCGCTGGTGATGGTTTGAGAACGTTGTGTCTCGCTGTTAGAGACTTGGACGAGGCGTTTTTTCTTAATTGGAAAAGAAGACATCAGGAAGCTGCCGCTTCCATGGAACATCGAGAAGAGAAACTTGATGCTCTCTACAACGAAATCGAGAAAGATATGACATTACTTGGTAAATGCGTACGAAACATTCGCCAAATGATTTTTATAGTTATTTTTGCTAATTTAATATCACTAAAAACGCGTTAAAATTTCAAGGAGTGACAGCTATTGAAGATAAATTACAAGATGAAGTACCTCATACGATTGCTAATCTATTGATGGCTAGTATCAATATTTGGATGTTGACCGGTGATAAACAAGGTGATTTAACGTTTTCAATAGAAGTAATGCCAGCAAAAGGATTTATAACAGCTCATCGTTTTCACATAGGCTACTGATAACGAAATTACTCATTATCAAAATGATAACAATTAATTTTTTGTTTTGCGAAATTTACAGAAACGGCTATTAATGTCGGATACGCTTGTCAGTTGCTTAATGATGATATGGAAGTATTGATTATTGACGGGCATACGCAAGAACAAGTGGATAAACAGCTGCGTAGATGTTTAGACATAATTTCTGGAAGTGTTCATTCGATTGAAAATGATAAACGATATGGGGACAATTTGCATGCCGTTAATGTGCTTACAATAAGGTAAAATTTACGTTGAATTATTTATCGAGTTAATTTAGTGTTTCTGAAAGGCGTTTTGTATTTGTGGAAGAAAAAATTTTTCCACGACGTTTTACTTTACTTTTTTTTTTCTTCCGTACGAAGACAATATATGTTTACAATGTTGCGTGTCGAAGGAAAAAATCTTACGTGTTCGATACGGTCGTGTAGTTTTGAATAATTGAACAGTCGTTTGATAAAACATTACAGACTGCTCGATTATCGAATGTTTTATGAAAAATATTGAATCCTTGTTCGTAGGTATTCACTTATCTATAATTTAGTTTTTTTTTTCTTGAAAATAGCGAGCCTGATGACAAAATCGAAGATTTCGACGAGGAAACAACATACGCTCTTGTTATCAATGGACATTCCATGGTGCATGCTTTGCATGTTGACCTTGAAAAAACCTTTTTAGAAGTTTGCTCAAATTGTGAGTAAAATTGCTGTTTCAATAATGGTCTGCGATTTTATATTGGCAATTCAATGTGATTTACTTTACACTGCAGGTAAAGCTGTAATTTGCTGTCGAGTTACCCCTTTACAGAAAGCACTTGTTATTGAATTGGTGAAAAATCACAAAAAAGCAGTCACTTTAGCAATCGGTGATGGTGCTAATGATGTATCGATGATCAAAGGTACTTATAAGTGAAATGGTTTCGTGAATACGTGTTTTAGTGAATATAGCTGAACGATTTCAACAAACTAGCGATTTTTTTACGATTTTCTCGTTTTGCTAGGAATATTATCATTGTATCAGAAACCTCATAATTATTCTATCCATAATTATCATGTTTATTATTCAAGATTGGAATGACTAATCGAGTATCTTTCTTTCAAAAAATGCTTGCTCATATAAATCCCCAAAAAATTTTTCAGTCTGAGAAAAGACCGCAGGGAGATAAGAGTAGTGAAATGGCCCCGGTGAGATATTTTGACAAAATTAAGATGGTAGATGGGTCCCATCAAGAAACTTTCGTGACCATAGTTTTAGACTCTCCACCGGCCTGCTTTTCAAGAAAATTGATTTTTCTTAAAAATCAGTTGGGAATTTTTTTCTTAAAATTGTGCCTATCGATTTCATCGAAACTTGTACGTGTTTACAGGGCATTCTAATGGCTTTTCATGAAAAACGATGTTTCCCCCTCCCCCCTCCATTTTTGTCCTTCACATAATCGTTTTCGAGCTTTAATGCTTTCTTTACCTACGATCAATTTTCGACAATATTTTTAAAATACCGCTAAAAAAATGTTATCAAGTCCCTGAATATGGTACCACTGTCTCAGAACGTGATGGTGAAAATTGTATAGAAGTATTTAAACAATTTTCTTCGCCTCAATATTGAAATAATTTTGTTGAACCTGGAGTATCGAAAAAAAGCACCCTCCAGCCATGATTTTGTATTTGCGGTTTTTTTCAAAAATCTGAGATCAGTGTTGCACAATTTTGAAAATAAGGTTATTCTATGTATTTTGGTCCTCTAAATAACATATGTATATATTTTTTAATTTTATTCTGATTCGTCATGATCAAAAACAACACATGCATACGACGCAGATCGTAAAACTTCCGAACATGTTTATCGTTTCAATAAAGCAAATGATTCGTACCCGAAAGTAACATAATTTTTACAATATTTACCTTAGAAATGAGATATAAATTAATCAGATATGAGTCCATATGTTATATCTGAAGTCTGCTTTCCAAACAAGGAGTCAGCATTAAAGCTCGAAAACGGTAATTTGAAGGGCAAAAAATGGAGAGGGAAACTGTTGGTTTTTCATGGAAAGCCAGTGGAAGGCGCTGAAAGCCCGCACAAGTTTCGATAAAATCGACAAACTCAATATTTATAAAACAATTCCCACCTGATTTTTAGGAAAAATTGATTTTCTCGAAAAGCAGGCCGGTGGATGGTCTGAAACTTTGCTCACAAAAGTTTTTCAGCGGGACCCTTCTACCATCTTAATTTTGTCAAAATATCTCACCGGGGCAATTTCACTTCTCTTATCTCCTTATATCCTTTAAAATAATTCGGTCTGGTTTTAAATAAAATTATAAAAAAATTAATATTAATATGTCTTCTTTCAAGCTGCTCATATCGGTGTTGGAATCAGCGGTGAAGAAGGAAACCAAGCGATGCTAGCATCAGATTATTCAATTGCTCAGTTTAGATTTTTGCAGCGCTTACTCTTAGTCCACGGTCGCTGGTCGTACTTAAGAATGTCAAAGTTCCTGAGATATTTCTTTTATAAAAATTTCGTTTTTACGTTGTGTCATTTTTGGTTTGCATTTTTTTGTGGATTTAGTGCTCAAGTAAGCTGAATATTTTTATCACGTACTATTTATTGTTGTAGTAGTATTAAATGTTTTGTTGATGTTGAAAATTTCCTGATTCCAGACAGTATTTGATCCGATGTATATATCGGTATACAATTTATTTTACACATCTCTACCAGTATTAGCTATTGGTATCCTTGATCAAGATGTAAATGACCGAAATAGTATAGTATATCCTCGCCTGTACACTCCCGGTTTACAAAATTTGTTATTTAACAAACGAGAATTCCTTAGATCCGCGTTGATGGGATTCTTTGCTTCTGCCATTTTATTTTTAATACCTTACGGTAATGTACATTCCTTTATACCTTGCTTGCCTGTTTAATTTGCCCGTTGATAAGCCTTTAGAGGTTTAATATTTTTCATGTTTCTTTAGCCAATTTATCTACTTCAAAATATTTATTTATCGGAGCATATAACACAAATTTTGAATTATTTTTCAGGTGTATTCATGTACGGTGCCTCATCCAAAGGGTTAGTGTTGTCTGACTACGTTATATTAAGCAATATTGTCTCCACAATACTTGTGGTCGCTGTTACAATACAAGTACGTAACAAGTTCAAGGGCAAGCGATACTCTATTTGATTGATTCTAATTTCATTTTTCAAATATTCAGGTTATGATTGAAACTGCGTACTGGACAATAATAAATCATATTGTAATATGGGGTTCATTTGTAGTTTATTTCGTAATGACATGGGGATACAATAAATTTATAGGTGGAAAATATGCTGGCGCTCTAAATAACGTGAGTAATCTAATTGGCTTTGTTAAACTTTTAGCAATTCTCATGCTTCAATATTGTATAATTTTTTTTTTAGGCCATGACACAACCGGTATTTTATCTGACTTTGGTTTTGGTTGTAATTATTTTAATTGTACCAGTCCTCGGTTGGCGTTTTTATTTCATAGATATTAGACCTACGCTTTCTGATCGAGTCAGACTGAAGCAAAGACTCGAGCGATTGAGGTATGTTTCCTTCTTTTTTTTTTTTTTTTTTTTTGTCTCGTTATACAAATAACTAATGTATTGTTTCAATGACAGAAAACGCGAATCGCAAGATATAATGCGTACTCCTTCGGCAAGACATAAAAGACGATCTATAAGATCTGGTTATGCTTTCGCTCATCAGGAAGGATTTGGAAGACTGATTACCAGTGGTAAGATGAGTGTATATAGACACGCACGCGAAAATTCTACTGAGCACAATAATCACGTAACGCTGAACCACGTTATAAATAATGACGATGAAGATGATGATGATGAAGTTAGTCAGAGTGCTACTGTTATTTGACGAGGTAATTTTATGACACGCGACTCTATCTGTTTAGAAAATTTATGCGAAAATTATCAGTACAATTTCCATAATTTTACTTATAATTTTTATTGCAGCGGATTCTGGCAGGTCGATAAAACCTGTCATCCCAGTATATTTGCCTTAAAATCATTCCACAAATTGAAAGATTAGAGAGAAACATAGAAAATGTCAGTATTATCGGGATCGCACGAACCACGAAATGTTTGTACTTAAATCATATATCTTTGTTTTCTTGTTTATTACTACCGTAATTATTTTGTGTAAGAAGACGAATGAAGAAATGTATTTTTTTTAATTAGAATTTATGCCTTCAGTTTCTTGATGGGCATTTTTTCAGCAATGATCGTGCAATTGCTAGTATTCAGTTCATAGCTGAGAGAGTTGTTTTCATTTTAAAACGTTTAGTTTTTTTTTCGTTTTGTAGACTTAGGTTTTTATTTTGTTCTGTTTCTTTTCAGTGATACATTATTTTAATTCAGATTTCGTACAATCTGTTCATATAGGTACCATTTTATTTTATTCTTATTATTTATATTATTATTTTGTTTTGTTTCATTTTTACGTGTTACCTCGCTGTAATAAGACTAGTCGTTCTCTTTATTTGAAAAAATTGTAGGAAGGCAGTTTATATTTCACCTTCGAAAATTTTTATTGCTTTAAATTTTGTTCAGAGTATGATTTAAACATATCTCGAGTATTTTTTTTTTTTACTTTCTCTAAAATCAAAATCGCTTTTATCCTATAACTTCTATAATTGTAAGATGGAAAAAATTTTGTTCACCAGATCGAGGTGTACTTTTTTTTTACTTTTGTTTTAATTTTATATTTATTTTTCGTAATTCAAAAATAGATGACTAAATAAAAACATAATGAATTCACTATACAAGTTATGAAAAACTAACGATAGCAAAGAAATGCTTTCATTTTTCGATATCATTTTTCAAACAAATCTAATTTTTCAAATTGATTGCTTTCGATATTAGTAAATGATTTCAAACACTGTTACTTTTATTATTATGCAGTGAAATCAAAAGATACAACTAAAACAAAAAGGAAGAGAAACATTTAAGAAATTTCTTGTTGTAAATATTAATCGTTTATTTTTAAGTTCGTACGTTGTGATACTAGGATTTATATTCTAAACAAGGATATTGTTGAACTTGAAATCATTCAATTTTTCTTTAATGTGATGGTTTTGCATTTAGAGCACTTGTATTGTCACTTATATGTGTTATATGTTGTATCCTTCAGTTAAAGTCGATCTATTTATTTTTCATTGAAAATGTACCTCGAATGATTGCTGTCAACGCTTCAAAAGATATTCCTCTCAACCAGGTCTTGATTTTTGAATACTTTGCAAATTCTTTTTTGCATGAATCTTAACTTTTCATCCATCAAATCAAAAACTTTACAACGAGCATCTAAAAGGAGAATCTATGGTTTTGAAGCGTTGATTCCATTTCTACGGATTTCGTAAAAAAATCATCAGTTACCTAAAATTTCAAGTAATTAATTTATGAAAAATACGTGTGAAAGAACAATTTGTATCGTTGTAAATTTTTTTAAATCTATGTGTTGCAAGTTTAAGAATGGTCATAATAGCTATTCAAAAATCAACGTTTTGTCGCGAAAGAATATCAGTCATGATCTAAAGTTTTTCATAATGTTTTCAAATATTAGTCATAAGTTGGCGTAAGGCGGTAATTTTAAATCTTTTTTCTAAAAACAAAATTTTTTATGCAGCAATGGAAAGTAGCTTCAATTATTTACGTTGTTAATACATACATTAGCCGTCCAATATCGCGCCTAAATTTAAAATACTTATTACTGACTTATTTTCTCATGTTCAACCTACAGTTGTTGTTAAAATTCAAAAATAAAAATGGTCTATGAAGTTTGTTCAAAGTAGATATTTCAAATGTTGATAACACTAGGAAAATAACAAAATATTCAAGATTTGCCTTATAAGTTGAGCGTTGATTAAAATTAATTAATTCAATATTTACCACTCATCTTAAATTATTTGATTCAAATTGTAGTGAATTTATCATTACTATTGCATCTTGTCTTTGTATTGTATCCGCCTAGAACAAAAACTTATGCTAAACACACAAACAATGGCGTAAATACGGGTAGGGAGGAGATTTTAGAGTTTACTGCCACCCTCGAGCGATTATTACCACTTATAGATTCATTATTACCAGGAAATAAACAGTAAAATTTAATCTTTAGGATTACGTCAAAACGTTTATTTTCCGACCACTCATCTTCAAGTCCGGCTATACATTTTTTAATTTACGAAACAAATTCTCAGCAAATCTCCCCCCTCCCCTTTGAAGCTGAATGTAGTTACGCTACTGATGCTGAATTTTGTGTCTCCCATAATTTAAAAAAATTATTCACTTTTAGCAAAACAGTGGTGAAATGGTTGATCAAATTCCTTGAATGGAAAAAGATGTGCTCTATATAATTCTTCGACAGCTACATGGTCGAAGATATAACTAGTTCTACTTCTAATAATGAAAATAAATTAAAAAATAATACTAAACAGAGAAACCTAATTTATTTTAATGATTTTTTCTGGAGTAGTGACGATTGGATTAAATTATTTTGAATAACAATCACACGTTAGCATCGCTCGCATGCATCTCGTATGAGATCCAAAAGTATATTAAATGCATAAAATAAATAGACAAACACATCAATGAATCTCAAAAATAGTATAGAAACAGTTACAAACAGCGCTGACAATAGGAACACGTTGAAAAACTAGCTCGAAGTACAATGACTCTGAATACGTCGGCTTACTTCGTTAATGGTCGTAGCTGTAAAATAAATTAGGGCTCTAAATAAATGACACAAAAATGAAAAATTAAAGTTCAAAACATCATTACTTTTTATTTAATTACAATAAACAAGGAAAACAATTCTTACAAAATAGTAATTTTTGGTATCAATTGATTGTAAAAATTTGAAATTAAAAACAATCCTTACAGAATATTAATTTTTTGTTCAAAACAGTATCAACTTCAGGGCAGGGTTGACCAGAGTCTCTGAAAATTGTAACTCAAAATTGCTACCCCGAGTCATCATGTAGCGGTCGCTCACCGGAAGGACTCCGAGTTTGTTAAGAATACTTTTTTCCGAGTATTTTAATTTTTTTTTCTTCTGTCAACATGCGCGAAATTCAATATCAAAGTGCGAAGTTCAGTATTAAAGCTTAGTATATCGCAACTAGGGTTTTCGAGGTCGTAGATTACGAATCTGTCCGCCAAAAAAATGTAAGATGCCAAGGGGAGGGGTTGGAGGGGTGGTGGTAAATTTGAAATTTACTAAAAACATCGCAAAGTATATTACAATTACGGTTTTTGAGGTCGTAGATTACGAATCTGACTCAAACAATGCTAAGGTGCCAACGGGGGGGCGGGGGGCGGAGGGTGGTAAATTTGAAGTTTACTAAAAACATCGGGCAATACATCGCAATCATGGTTTTCGAGGTTGTAGATTACGAATCTCACCCAAAAAAATTCCAAGGTAGAAAGAGTAGTGGCTGGGATTGCTACAAGTCGTGGATTACAAATTTGACCAAAAAAATGAGGTCAGAGAATAAAATAATCGACATTTTCCATTTAATAATCTCTCCCGGATCTGGCACAGAAAACGTTAAGTTCAATCACTTCACTGCGTGTCGTTTAATTTTGAAATTATGAAATGTTGTGTACAAGATGTTTTTCAATTGACTATACGGTACGATAAATTCCTGTAAATGTAGGACATCCAGATAAGTAATATATGGTTTTTCAAACTTCTTGTAAAGATTATCGTTTATATCTGTCTTAATATGGACAAATGAGGTAGGTCTTCTCCAAGATATGCTTCAATCAATATTGGATTTTTTCAACGTGTATTCGGCCAAAATATTATGCAATTGACAAAATAGAACTTCTCGTAAGGTTTCAGCTAAAAAAGTTATATGTAAATAGGAATTTTTGAAGCTTTTTTTTTCAAAAGCTCGAAAATTTCGCCACAAAATGAACATCATTCCGCACTCCTGAAAACCTAGGCTACATTTGATTAATACATCAACCACGTTGGTATGATGTCTGAATCGTCTATAATTTTGTTCCGGAGAATACTTTATAATATAGAGTACTTTGGTCCCTACTATCTATGCAAATTCTGTGACTCAACAAATTCATTTTTTGCCTGTTTAACGTGTTGGTATTTTGTAATTTGTCAACTTCAACTTTCCTTCCTCCATGGTGCTGTTATCACTAAACAACTTTTTTTCTTCCTAGATTCTATAATTTTCCATATTTTTTCTTCAATATTTTAGAGCGAGAACGTGAGAATTGGTGAATTCGTCTAAATTCTAATAATACATGGTAAAAGTTAACGATTTTATCATTATTAATGCGCGCTTTTAAAATTTTTTCAACCTATAATGGATATTTCATACGATAAAGACATCAATGTGATTCAAGCAGGTTAGTGTAATGTTTTATGCTGAAGCGTAAAATAGAAGTGTTAATGATGTAATATTTCTCCTTGAATGTTCAGTATCATTTTTTTTTTTAATAATCTCATTCGTGTATTTAAGTAATTAACTTAGTTTACCTATTCAACCACATCTTTATTAGGTACACCTTCGCGTCAACAGCTGGCCAATTTATCACCTTATCTTAACTATGATCCTGTATATTTACCGCAAACTAGTCAACCAGAATTTATATTCCCTGATGGAGCTACCGAGCAGAGAAGACGATTTGATTTTTCTTTCTCACAAATAGGAACATCGTGTATGATTGGAGCCAGTATTGGCGGAGTTAATGGATTCTATAATGGATTAAAGAGTACAACATTACTAGGACAAACTGGAAAGCTAAGACGGACTCAGTAAGTCATTTTCAATAGCAATCTCATTCATTTCAAGTAATAGATTTTTTGATATTATGTGGCTCAATTTTTAGATTATTGAATCATGTAATGAAACGTGGTGCCGCTACAGCCAATACATTGGGAGTTATAGCCGTTATGTATAGCGCTTTCGGCGTACTTTTAAGTATGATTAGAACCGATGACGAACTAAACACTTTAGCTGCGGCCACAGCTTCAGGATTATTATTCAGATCAACTAGTACGTACGGTATTTTCTCTATCATTATTTGTAGATTCAAAAAATAATCAAATTATACTCTGTGTAGGTGGTTTGAAAAAGTGCGCTTTAGGTGGTTTAACAGGATTTGCAGCCGCATCTGCGTATTGCTTATGGACAAATCGAAATAGATTACAGGACCTCCATCAAAAACTCCCCCTCTCGTAAATTGCGCTTATACATTGTTTGTAGTTTATTGTTATATAAATCAATACAATCACTTTAGTTTTTTTTATTATGTAACAGATTTTTAAAGTGAAGTTGTACGTTGGAATGAACAGCAAAAGAAACAAAATTGTTGTTCTGTGCTTTTAAGAACGGTTTATCACTTATGAGTGTTGGTTATTGGTACATGTAAATACTGATGTTTTTAATGTAGGTTGATTGAATGGCACTTATCACCTAGACCTAACTATTACTTCAGCTACTTCGTATTGAGAAGTTTTTCGAGGTACTGTGTTCCCTGAGTATTGATCAACAGAGTTGAAAAAATTGTCATCTTCTAAAATAATGCACGTTGCCTTTCGTACATTGTATAAAAAATTGGAGTACTTCTTATTAAGCTTTAAAAGTGAAACATTTTTAAACGAATAAAAAATCTGTTTTGGTCCACCACAGCGATGATCATACATGAGTGGCAATAAGAAAACATTTTGTGAGAGCTTAAGTAGTCTTACTCCAATTTTTAAAATAAAATTCGAAGGTTCAATTTACTGTAAATTTATTCTTTTTTTCCCTTCCTTTTTGAATGATCTCGGCAGATTTATTCTTAAAAAATGAGGGAAACGTGGCTGGAGAAAGAGATTGCAAAGATTTTGCAAAGTGTACCAAGAATGAATGGTTAAAAAACGATCATTCAAATGCATTTTTAACCTCCAAAAATGGTATTTTGCTGTATTTAGTCTCACTAGTTATCGCTTATTAAATCTTTTACGAAAACATATCAAGAGACTTGGTCAAATTTTAACGGAGTTTTAACCCTCCTCATCCATCTATCTGCGCCTATGAGACTATATCTATAAATCATCTATTATTCGACCGATTAATTCAATTTACGTAGGTAAGTGAAAAGGCTATCATTGTCATCGATCTTGCGGTGCCATGTTCGTAATGTGACATTTAGTCATCCAAATAAATATTTATTTATTTATAAAAATGGAGTTTTCTTCAACATATTGTATAGTAATTACAAAGTTTTATCTTCTCCAATAGCTGTAGTTAACCATAAATAAAATCTATTCTTCAGTAATAAAAAATTTTCCCACTCTTGTTTCAAAAACGTATATTTTTCGTTCATCACTGTTAATCGATTTTTAAAATAATCTCAAAAAATAAGCACTTAAAAAATATATTTTTTTTAATTTATTTTTTATTAAATTAATAGTCATTATACTGACTTTTTATGTAGACACATCACGTCCATGTATACAACTTGAGCCGAAATCAAAATTCTATTCAAAAAAATTTGTCTGTAATTTGATGAAATACTCGTATCAATGCAATCTCTCTTCTTCTTCAACAAAAAGCCATGCTAATATGAGAACGTGAAATATTTTTATTTTTGGGTTATCACATTACAAGTTTAGAAAATGATAAATATTCATTTCATTACCAGCTAACAGGCGATAAAAATACAATACAATATACCAATAATCATACAATATTATTTAAGAAGAGAATGTTTAAAGAATTCCCTTTTACGTTTAAGATTGAGGTTTATATAACAAACAGGCCAAATTTTTGAACTTTTTTTTAATCAGCGATTGTCATAAAATCGAGACGTTTGTTTCATTTATTCATTTACGTTAAGAGTATTTGTGTCAGTGTAGTGAATCAGTGTGCACTTATCGTTTGTATAACGCCCTCACAGACCGGTTTACTTAATGATTATCATCGGACGCGAATCAAAGTGTGATTTTTCGTCGAGTGTTGTACTTTCCTTGTAAAATAACTATTCTAAACATACGGTAAGAAATTTTCATTTATTGCTATTGATTACATATTTATGAACGGAAAATGAACTTATGCTAGACGTTTTTTTTTTTCAAAACCTTTCTTTTCATTAATTAAAATGTGAAGTACGACAATACAAGAAACATTGTTAGTTAGCTGTAGGTAATTAGATTTATTTATAAATTTTCGTAAATCTATGGAAGAGAAATAAAATTCGATTTACTGATGCGATATTTTGAGTTAAGTAGATAGTAAATGAGATAATCCATCGGTTATTTTCTTTGTCATTTTGTTACTCTTGTTTTTATTATCATCAAGGTGTCATCGCTGATTACATTTTCACATTTTTCAAATTTTTTTTCCTAAATCTATAATTTAATGATTTAATTTTACAGCAAACAATTCGTGTCTTTTGTCTTTCTTGCAAGAGGTAGATAGATGTCTATGTATAATTATGATAATGATAATAATAATAATAATAATACCAAAACACTGAAGGCGACTATAGCAGATTTTGAGGATAAAACGGTGAATTTTGTCATTTGGATACGTATTTTAAACGCTTAGTCATACATTCGATAAATGCTGAATTTGTATTTGTATCAAATATCAGAAAATCTGCTTGATAATGTATGCATAGAAATACCTCCTTAATTCGTGTGTACACTGTGTACACCATATTGGTTCATTTAATTGTTTCGGAAATTATTATTTAAATATACCTACATATACCTTACCTATGCATATATTTAGTTGAAATTGGCATAAAACGAACTATCTAGCTATTATATTACTACTTAAATATGTATTTTATTGTATAATTGTATTCCCATCTGCTACATACTGATATGTCATATTTTAAATCATGATTGATGGATTAGGATCTCTTTACCTCCTTATACTCCTACTGCATATTACAGCACATGGAGGAGATGGGTGTGAAAAATCACACACATTTCTTTCACGGATTAGAATACATTATATGTATGCTGAATAAAATACTTTCATGTTAGTAATATTGCACGTGTTATGATTATACCCTTCCTATCAAATTAACTCGTCGTCGTTGATGAAAGTTCTACCTAAGTATAAGCAAATTTTTATAAAGCTAATTATCGCAACTCAATTATTCCGAAGCATGAAGTTTATTTCGCTATTTTAACCATTAATCGACTCGTCTATAGTACAAATGTAGCGACCTGTTGTAACTTGAATTTTGATAACATTGAACCATTCTCCCATCACGCTTCGAACCCGTAAATGATATAACTAAGCCGTAGCTTCTGTTAAAATTCCATTTGTTTTTTTAAATTGTAGTTATTCTGTCGAGTTTTCAAAATGTATACATTACCGAATCTGGTGGCTGTCCAGCGAATTTCAAATTTACCTATTGTCAAATCAAGCTTAAATACCGCAACGAGTATATACGTTAAAGTAAAGGTATGCTAATATTCCTTTTTTACTAGATATAAATACCTACTAATATTTTGTTATTTTAATAAAATACTTTCTTAATGTTAGTATAATACCTACACTGGAAATATGTGTCCACTAAATATTTTAACATGTGTAAACTATCAAGAATTTAAAAGATAATAATGATCCTAGCGCATACGTTCAGCTTAATTACTTTATCTCCAAACATGAATTTTGCAAAATAATTCCCTTAAGCAAAATATAAGTAATTACAAATACTTGTGTATTTTGAACGCTAGTAAATTCTCGAGACACCAAATTTTAATAACGTAGTATACCTAAGTATACTTAAGTATTATTTCGAACAAGATTTTTTACTTTGACAATATTCACCTTCTTGATTATTATTCATTCGTAGACACATGAAACATATCATATTTCAAAAAAACCTAAACCACCGCATAGTTTCAATGTCGTATTTTCTTTACAAGATGCAAATACTTTGATATGTCGATATCGGTACCAACTTTTTTCATGGTTGGTTTATAAATTTCCTTAATAAATTTAATAGTTTGACTATCAATAGGTGAATAGGTGGGTAAATAATTGATAGGTAGGTGCACGACTGTGCAGCTAATATTAAATCAGTTTTAACATGCGTATTTTTTCTCGAAGCATGTGACATAATAATCTCATCAGCATGTTACATGATCAGAAAACCCTATCTATCTGCTAGTTCTATGATGTAAATAATACAAAGGTTGAGAATAACAAGCGATTTTTTTATCGTTAGGTACAATCAGTCTGTATAATTGAAAGACTCACAATAAATAAGTATCGAATTCTGTTCTTAACCATTATTGCTTGGTAGTAATGTTATACGTTTGCTATATATAATATTTTTACGTATTATTCTATTTAGTTGGATACTTAAAGATATAATATTAAATAATTATTAAAAATGTGGTTAATTTCCTCTCTATTAGTGTCCATTGTAACCCTAATGAGCAAAGTACGACATCGTTATCGTGCTAAACAAATACTTTTATCATCCACCTTGATAATGAGTTATACTTAGGTAGTTGAGCAGAAATAATAAGTGACCCCATTCATGGATCAAGCATTAGTTATACCTAATAAAAGCATTCATTTTGATCAAAAAATTCCACAGATATGATGGCTATTATGCTATTGCATTGTATAAAATGATAGCAATAGCAAATTTTATTTCCAGTAAAGTCTTCTAAAAATGATATTTTTTTTGATTTTCAAAAAACTATTCTACGCCGACTTTCAAAATCATTTCAAAGCAGGTTTAGCAAAGTAATTTAAATATGTTGAAATACTAAAAGGTGCCTTCCTACATAAGTATATAATTTTCCATCTTTTTCATTACACGTACTTTATTGCCTGCGTTAAAAGTGAGCCAAATGCAGATGAAAAATAAATTTGGAGAGAGAACTGATTGTATAGATTTGTAAAAATCGAATAATCATTGAAAGTAAATGGTTAACAAACGAATATCATCTAGTCATTCGGTAAAATTAGTAGCTCAGTGATATAAGTACCGATATACGAAGTGTATGTACATTGTACAAGTTCTACACATACATACATCTATATGCTATCTACTCATAGAAAATGCATAGATACCTACAATTAACGGAGTTTTGTAGGTATGTTTTTTATTTTTATTCATTACTCATGGCCAGCCGAACAATAAATCACAAAATTCTTAAAATATACCAGTTTACCATGAATAGAATGTTGAATTTTTAAATTCAATTTCTTAAAAAATGCTGATCTCGGTACGTACATAAATAACATGTAAAGCTTCGCAACATTACATGACTTTTTTTTTTTAATTTGACAAACGTGTGTTTTTTACAAATGAAATCGTTACTGTGTTTTGACACCACTTTGAGCAACATCTTTGTGGATCCACTGCACTGGTAAGCATCTCCATCTATGTAATTGCCTGAACTGAAAAATGAGAATTATCTATATACTTTTTTTTTAAAGTATAAAATGAAATTTTATCGAACTTTCACCTAATAGTTTAATAAAAACTTGGTGTATAGGTTATCAGTATCGAAATGACCGCAGCACGCTGTATAGTAGTACATTTTCTAAACTTTGGTTCATGAATCATAATTTCTTTTTAAGACGGTTTCGACCTTCAAAATATATTCATAAAATTTCAATTTTATTCGTTTGATAATAGATAACAAGCATAATGAATCGGAAAAGTACGCCAGAAAGTTTTTCTACTTGAATACTTTTTTTCTTATTACTTAATCGTATTTTGATGTCTATGCCTACATGATAATAACTGCGAAATCACGCGATGTTCTGAATTAAAGTATCAAAAGATCATTTTTAATTGGTCTCACTAATTTTTTTTTTTTTTTCTTTAAAGGACCTTAACTCTCAAGAAATTTGTAAGATGATCTAAAATTTGATAAAAAAATCTCAACTTGTAAATTTTATTGAGAGTGCATAATTTTTATGTATTTTTCACCTATCAAGGATCTATTTAATTTGAGCTTTTAGAATTTATCGACTATTATGATTTTAAAATAACGTGTAAATTTATTTAGGTAATTTGCATCATGGTACTTCAGGAGCACAATTTTTTGATGGTAAAATTGAAGCATTATAATTATAGATGCAATAATATTCTTATTGGTTCACTGTACAACAGAATCTATAACACAGATAATCTCGCACATGATTTTAATTTTATAAACAATTTCGTATTTATCTACCTAACTTCATAGGTATCATGTTTTTTTTCCTTTTCGTCTATGCGTAGGCAACTTATTTTGCGTTTAATGAAATTGAATGGAATGGCTATATGGATGCAAGTTTCAGGCAAGGTAGTTGGAGGAGGGTCGGAACATGAGCGGAGATGGGTCAAAATTTGGGGACGGCGAGGCTTGAGCCCTCCACCTTTCTACCTTCATTTTTTTTTAAAGTCGTGTCCTGGAAGTGACATGTTTAGTTTTGCCTGAACGAAGCGAGGGCGAAAAAAATTTGAATAAGAAACCAAGTGTGAAAGGTCCGAAAAAGTGCATTTAACGACATTTTTGACGTTTAAAAAATAACATTTTGCGATTTTTAGTCATTTAAATTGTGACTTATTAAACTTTCTGCAAAATATTTGGGGGGCTTGAGCCCCCTCATGCCTCCCCTCATCTACGCCTATGGGCTACAGTCATGAACAACTTGGTACTAGGATTTAGTGTAATCTCGTTACCGCTGAGACCTACAAATGAGCATCTTATAGTTCCAGCGTCTATACTCAAAACATAAGAAAACTCGCCCAAAAAGCCACATTTAAGGGATGTAATAGGGCACAATAGCTCTGATAAGTCGAGACTTCCAAAAGGTACATCTATGGCCCATACCAAGTCTACATACCAAATTTCAAATTCACCATCAGTTTGGAGAGGATATAGGGGAGGCAGCCCTGTTTCAAGGCTAAAAAGAGAAAACCTCCATATCTCACTGACCCAGAAGGTTAATTTTTGGGTATGTTATGCAACATTAAATTGTCTATCAATTGGTTTGAAAAATAATAACCCAAGGGTTTCTTCACTGATATGTATCTAATCCGCCGCCAAACTGAGCTTATTGGCCGAATTGGAGCGAATTTGGTCAGTATCTAGCTAAGTAAATGACCTTAGTCTTCGGTGGAAAAAATAAGTATGTAAATAAATATCTGACATAACCAAAAATGGTTGTAATAGTCTTCTCCCAAAACAGATTTTGTTGATACTCACCCCCCTTCTCAACCGCTATAGATCGATAGACTGTAATAACGTGAGTTTTATAGAAAATATGAAATAAAAAATCAGACTAAAAACAAAATTTTTCTTCTTTAAGCGATAATGAAAAATAAAGTTACAATCCATTTTTGTTTATGAGATCCTATTGGATTTTTCACGGTTTTTCAATGCAATTTTTGAAATTCATATCATTTCTAATATTTTTTTTAAATTATGATGTTATTACCCTGAGGGTGTGATATTTGTGTTCACTTCAAATAATTAGTGAACATGATCTGAAATAGGCAGGTAACATCAGAAATTAGATGGACATTAGATGAGGAAATAAAAGGGGAAAACACAGTTACAAAGCATAAAAAGATGAATTCGTTTTTCATTTATGTTCACTTGAAATAATCTAATGAATTCATATGTTCTTAGTTTTTATGCTGAAAAAAAAATGTCTGGATCAAGAAAACAATAAAGAGTAAGCTAGCACATAAATTAAGTAGTTTTGTCCCATAGGCGGAGATAAGGGGAGACTCCTGAGGGAGCTTAATCATTTCCTAATAAAATCCCCTTGTCACATTTCAAAGCAAAGTTCCCAGAAAACTATTCAGAAAAAAGCGAAATCGCAAAGTAAGCAAAAGAATCTACAGTGACCCAACTACTCAATAAACAAGGTACATACAGACGTGTCAAGTGTTGAAAGCTCAAAATTTTACAATAAAATTTATTCTGTGCTCTTGCCTCAGCATTGTTCAACATGGGGCTGAAACTGTTAAGAGTGCTATTTACTAGATCCCACAGAGGCACGTTGTAAAATTTCTTCATTTTGATTGGTTGAGATGTCACTGTTTGTCTGCGCTACTGCAAAGTTATATAGTGCTGTCGGTTTTGGTCTAGAGAAAGAACTGCTCTGAATATTGTCCGTCCAACATAGCTTGAGACGTTCGCCTACCAGCGTGATAGGCAAAAAGCAACGCAGGGTTTCTCAAATTAGTAAAGATAGGTATATGTCCCAAAACCTACATATTCAGTTATCAACAGTTTATTACGTCATAATTTATTTTTTATTTTAAAATAA